>CAUYUJ010005808.1:0-58365 GCA_963575745.1 Prorocentrum cordatum
GTATCTGTGTGCCTGTGTGCCTGTGTGTCTGTGTGCCTGTGTGTCTGTGTGCCTGCGGGGTTGTGTGCGGCGTCCTCAAAGCAGGATTGCAATAAATTATCCGCGTCCCGGGTAGTTGCGTCGCGCTTGAGTCGTCTTTGCGCCGGAGGATGGAAAAGTGTGTGTGCGCGTGTCTGTGTGTGCGCGCGCGGCGCTGGCACCTTCGCGCTCCCCCCCCCCTCTCCCCCCCCCCCGGCGCTCCGCGAGGGCGGAGTGGCTGGAGTGGAGGGAGGGCTGGCCCCGAAATGGGGCGGCGCCTCCCCCCTCCGGAGCGCCGGCGGGGAGGGCGGGGGCGCGAGGGTGTGTCTGTGTATTTGTGAGACTGTGCGTCTGTGTGTCCGTGTGCCCGTGTGCCTGTGTGTCTGTGTGTCTGTGTGTCTGTGTGTCTGTGTGTCTGTGTGTCTGCGTGTCAGTGTGGCAGTGTGGCAGTGTGTCTGTGTGTCTGTGTGTCTGTGTGTCTGTGTGTCTGTGTGTCTGTGTGTCTGTGTGTCTGTTTGTCTGTGTGACTGTGAGTTTGTGTGGCTGTGTGTCTGTGTGTATGTATGTCTGTGTGCGTGAGTCTGTGAGTTTGTGTTTCTGGCGGTGGTGTGTTCTGTGTGCCCTCTTCGCGTCTTTGCGTGCCTGGCGTGCCTGGCGTGTGTGTCTGTGTGTCTGTGTGTTCTGTGTGTCTGGTTTCGGTGTCTCTGCGGTATGTGTGTCTTGTAATTAGTGTGTTCTGTGGATGTGTGTTCGTGTGCTGTGTGTCGTGTGTCTGTGTGTTCTGTGTGTTGTGTGTCTGGTGTCTGGTGTTTGTGTGTCTGTGTGTCGGTGTGTCTGTGTGTCAGTGAGAAGTAGGGTCTATGTGCGTGTGCTCTCTGTGTTAGGTGTGTCGGTATGTACTCGCGGTTCTGAGTGGTCTGTCGTGTTGTGTGTATGTGGTCATCTGTGTCTGTGCTTGTGGTATGCGCTGTGTGTCTCTGTGTCTGTGCGTGTGTGTATGCGTGTGTGTGTGTGTGTGCGTGTGTGTGTGCGTGTCGTTGTGTGCGCGCGCGGCGCTGGCACCTCCGCGCCCCCCCTCCCCCCTCTTCCCCCCCCCCCGGCGCTCCGCGAGGGCGGAGTGGCTGGAGTGGAGGGGGGGCTGGCCCCGAAATGGGGCGGCGCCTCCCCCCTCCGGAGCGCCGGCGGGGAGGGCGGGGGCGCGAGGGTGTGTCTGTGTGTTTGAGAGTCTGTGTGTCTGTGTCCGTGTGCCTGTGTGCCTGTGTGTCTGTGTGTCTGGGTGTCTGTGTGTCTTCTGTGTGCTGGTGTCTGGGGTGAATATGAGCGTAAGTGATCTGCGTGTCAGCGAGGCAGTGTGGCAGTGGTCTGTGTGTCGGCGTGTCGTGTGTTGTGTGTGTGTGTGTGGCTGTATTGCGTATGTGTGTCTGTTGTTGTGTGACAGTTGTGTCCGTGTGTTGTGGTGTTTGTGAGTAGTAGTCGGTGTGTGTGTCGTGTCATGTGAGGCTTGTGGTATGTGTGTCTTGTGTGTCGTGTGTCTGTGTGTCTGCTGCCTGCGTTCTGCGGTCTGTGTCGTCTTGTGTGTCGGTTCGTCTGTGTGTCGGTTGTCCGTGCGTTTGTTGTGTCTGTGTGTCTGTGTGCCTGTGTGTTTGTGTGTTTGTGTGTGTTTGTGTCTGTGTGTCTGTGTGTTTGTGTGTCTGTGTGTCTGTGTGTCTGTGTGTCTGTGTGTCTTTGCGTCTGTGTGTCTGTGTGTCAGTGTGGCAGTGTGGCAGTGTGGCAGTGTCTCTTTGTGTCTGTGTGTCTTTGTGTCTGTGTGTCTGTGTGTCTGTTTGTCTGTGTGACCGTGTGTCCGTGTGTCTGTGTGTTTGTGCGTATTTATGTCTGTGTGTGTGAGTCTGTGAGTTTGTGTTTCTGTGTGTCTGTGTGTCTGTGTGTCTCTGTGTCTGTGCGTGTGTGTATGCATGTGTGTGTGCGTGTGTGTGTGCGTGTCTGTTTGTGCGCGCGCGGCGCCGGCACCTCCGCGCTTCCCCCCCCCCTTTTCCCCCCCCCGGCGCTCCGCGAGGGCGGAGTGGCTGGAGTGGAGGGAGGGCTGGCCCCGAAATGGGGCGGCGCCTCCCCCCTCCGGAGCGCCGGCGGGGAGGGCGGGGGCGCGAGGGGGCGCCCGGGGGGGGCGCGGGGAGAGAGTGCGCTGAGCAGTCGGGGAATGGGTCTGTAACTGTGTTGTCGTTTGTGCGTAGGTGTTCTCGGATGCTCGCGATTGCGTCTGTGTGTGTGTGTTGCCGTGCGTGGGTGCGCGTGTGTCTGGTGTGCGCGTGTGTGTGTGTGTGTGTGTGTGTGTGTGTGCGCGCGTTTGCGTGTGATTCTGTTTGTGTGAGTGGGTGCGCGTGTGTCTGGTATGTGTGTGCGTGTTTGTGCGTGCGTTTGTGTGTGTGTGTGTGTGTGTGTGCGTGCATGTGCGCGCGCGTGGGCGCGCGCGCGCGTGAGTGCGCGCGCGTGGATGTGAGTGCGCTCGAGCGTGTTTCTGTATGTGGTCGTGTGTGCGTCTGTGCGCGCGCTCGTGTGCGTGTGGGCGAGCGCGCCTGTGGCGGCGCCGCCGTCCGCGCGCCCCCCCCGGCCCCCCCCCCCTCTGGCGCTCCGCGAGGGCGGAGTGGTTGGAGTGGAGGGAGGGCCGGCCCCAAAATGGGGCGGTGCCTCCGCCCTCCGGAGCGCCGGCGGGGAGGGCGGGGGCGCGTGGGGGCGGCAGTTGAGCGCCGGGGGGGGGGGGCGCTGAGGTGGCTGCGGTGGGTGCGTCATCGCGTGATCGTCAGTGCGCGTTTTCCCCTGGATGCGGTTGAGCGCGGGGGGGGGGGGCGCTGAGGTGGCTGCGGTGGGGGCGTCATCGTTGTGATCGTCAGTGCGAGTTTTTCCTTGGGAGTTTGCGCGTGCGTCTGTGTGCGTGGGGTGTGCGTGCGTGTGTGTGTGCGTGCGTGCGTGTGGGTGTTTGTGTGTGCCCCCGTGTGTGTATGTGCTTGTGTGATCCGTGTGCGTTTGCGCGTCTGTGTGTGTATGTGAGATGTACTGTGTGCTTGTGTGTGCGCGTCTGCGCGTGTTCCGACCTTCGCGTGTGGATGTGTTGTGTGTTCGTGTGTGTGTATGTGTGCGTGTGTGTGCTGAGCATGCTGGCGTATGTGTGTGTTCTTGTGTATGTATGTGGGTTTGTATGTGTGTGTTCGCGTGTGCGTGCTTATGTGCGTGTGCTCGTTTGTGTGAGTGCCTCTTTGCTATCCGGGTTTTGGACGCTACCAAGTCCCGAGAAGACACTTCTGGTCCCCGAGGGTGTCTCGCTCTCCGGGTTTTGGACGCTACCAAGTAACTCGTAGAGCTTCCCTTAGCAAGTTATTGCTGGAAGCTTAAGAGTAATTCCGGGGAGCTGGAGAGCTAGTTGGCAACAAAAATCTCGACGGACCTTTTGGTGACTTTTGGTCGGTTGAAAATTTTGTTCTCGAAATTTGACCATTCGTTAGAGCTCTAGTATTTTTTCCCATGATATTCGATCTTATTCCCGCTCGCCATCTTGATCTCAGCTCGATCGGGTAACTTTGAAGGCCAAAAAGCAGGCAGGCGGGAACGGCCGTTTCGAGTCATCTTGATACGCGCTGTCGGTATTTTCTACTTAACTCGAGCTGTAGGGCAACTACAGTGCTGGTAAGCACAGCTATCGCACTCAGAATTATCGGGCGCGTTCGCCTGTTGAATCCAGAGGTCTGAACTCGGTCTGCCAGCCGAGCTAGGTCCGCAAACCTATTCGTATTCTTCGAGTCATCTTGATAGACGCTCTCGGTTTTATGTACTTAACTCGAGCTTAGGGCAGCTATAGTGCTGGTAAGCACATCTATCGCACTCAGAACCATCACGCGCGTTCGCCTGTTGAATCCAGAGGATTTAACTCGGTCTTCTAGCCGAGCTAGGTCCGTAAACTTATTCGTATTATTCGAGCAACTTGATACGCGTTGTTCGGTCAGTTCTACTTCAACTCGAGCTGTAGGGCAGCTATAGTGCTGGTAAGCACATCTATCGCACTCAGAACCATCACGCGCGTTCGCCTGTTGAATCCAGAGGATTTAACTCGGTCTTCTAGCCGAGCTAGGTCCGTAAACTTATTCGTATTATTCGAGTCATGTTGACAGGCACTCTCGGTTGTCTTTACTTAACTCGAGCAGTAGGGCATCTACAGGGCTCATTGTTACAACCATCGATGGGCAATTATCAGTCGCGTTCGTCCGTCGAACCGAGAGCTCTGAACTCGGGCTGCTGGCCGAGCTGGGTTCGCGAAACTATTCGTATTCTCCGAATGATCTTGAGACGTGCTCTCTGTCTTCTGCACTTAACTCGTGTTTGGGGAGGGCTAGAGTGCTGCGCGTCATAGAGATCGATTTGCACACACCAGGCGCGTTTGTCGGTCGATTCCAGAGCTCGGAACTCGGTCTGCTGTCCGAACTAGGTCCGCAAAACCATCCTAACATTCGAGTCGATACTTAACTCGGGCGGTAGGGGGGCTGCAGGGCTGGAATCACATGAGTGGATTCGCAGACACCAGGCGCGCCCGCCTGTCGCATTCAGAGGTCTGAACTCGGTTTGATACTCGAACTGGGTTGCGAAACTGTTCGTTTTTGTTTTCGGGTATACTTTAGAGGTCTGAAATAGTTGGGCTGAAAAAACTAGTCGTTATTTGAGTTTTTGTTTTTATACCACAATAAATTTCAAGAAGCTCTACGAGGTTCCGGCGGTAGAAAGGTGACGGTTTACGCGCGGCGCCAGTGTGACCATTTATTTGAAAAAACCAAAACTGGAAACAGACCCGCGCTCGAACTAGCTCTCGCGAAAATATTGATATACGAGTCATCCTGAGAGGATGCTGCGGTTTTCTGCATTTAACGGGCTGTAGGGGTACTTGCAGGGCTGGTTAATCAGATGAGTCCGAGCGCAGACATTTCAGACGCGTCGCCTGTCGCAATCAGAGGTCATGAACTCGATGGATATTCGAAAACTTGTGATGCGAAACTGTTTCTTTTTTGTTAGCGTTATCTTGAGAGGTCTGAAATCTCTTGGGCTTAAAAAATAGTCGTTCTTTGGAGTTTTTTCCCACAGTATATATTGTCAGGAAGCTCTACGAGTCCCCCGGCGGTAAGAAAGGTTGACGGTTTACCGCCGGCGCCCAGTTTGACAATTTATTTGAAAAAGTAGATTACGCCGAGCATTGGCATATGAACTCCTCTCTGACAGCAGCTCAGCTCTCTCGATGCATTTTTGCATGAGTTGACTTCCGGGAACTGAGCGAATATGAACATCGAAAAAATCGAATTTCCAGATTGTCGAAAAATCTACATTTTTTGATTCTGTGTCGATTATCTCCACTCTTACTGGTGAGAGGAGCTCTACGAGGTTCCCGGCGGTGACCAGGCTGACGGTTCACCGCCGGCGCCAGTTGGTCGACCCGGCGAGAAAGGACAATGTGGCAACTTTTGGGTCGTTTTGCAAAAATTTCAAAAGATATTTGACCATTTATTTTGAAAAAAGCAGATTTTTACGCCGAGCATTGGCATATGAACTCCTTTCTGACAGCACCCCAGCTCCCTCGATGCATTTTTGCATGAGTTGACTTCCGGGAACTGAGCGAATATGAACATCGGAAAAAATCAAATTTGAAGATTTTCGAAACATCTCGATTTTTTTGATTATGTGTCGATTCTCTGCACCCTTACTAGTGAGAGGAGCTCTACGAGGTTCCCGGCGATGACCAGGTTGACGGTTCACCGCCGGCGCCAGTAATTCCGGCGCGCTGGAGAGCTAGTTGGCTCGAAAAAAAAAGAACTGAACTTTTCACAACTTTTGGTCGGTTGAAAATTTCGTTCTCAAAATTTGAACATTCGTTAGAGCTCTAGTATTTTTTCCCGTGATATTCGATCTTATTCCCGCTCGCCATCTTGATCTCAGCTCGATCGGGTACCTTTTACTGCCAAAAAGCACACTGACGGGATCGGCCGTTTCGAGTCATCTTTATACGCGTTGTCGGTATTTTGTGCTTAACTCGAGCTGTAGTGCAGCTACAGAGCTGGTAAGCACACCCATCGCATTCAGAATTATTAGACGCGTTCGTCTGTTTAATCCAGAGTTCTGAACTCGGTCTTCTAGCCGAGCTAAGTCTGCAAACCTATTCGTATTATTCGAGTCGTCTCGACAGACGCGCTCGGTTTCCTGTACTCAACTCGAGCTGTAGGGCAGCTACAGAGCTGGTAAGTACACATATCGCATTCAGAATTATCAGGCGCGTTCGTCTGTTCAATCCAGAGGTCTGAACTCGGTCTGCTAGCCGAGCTAGGTCCGCAAACCTATTCGTATTTTTCGAGTCCTCTGGACAGACACTCTCGGTTTTCTGTACTTAACTCGAGCCGTAGGGCAGCTACAGGGCTTATTTGTCACAGACATCGATGGGGAATCATCAGTCGCGTTCGCCTATTGAACCGACAGCTCTGAACTCGGCCTGCTGCTCGAGCTAGGTTCGCGAAACTATTCGTATTGTCCGAATCATCTTGAGAAGTGCTCTCAATTTTCTGCACTCATTTCGTGTTCGGGGAGGGCTACAGTGCTGCGGGTCACTGATATCGATTTGCACACATCAGGCGCGTCTGTTGGTCGATTCCAGAGCTCGGAACTCGGTCTGCTGCTCGAACTAGGTCCGCGAAGCTATTCTATTATTCGAGGTAATACTGTCGGTTTTCTGCACTTAACTCGGGCTGTAGGGGAGCTGCAGGGCTGAAAATCAAATGAGTGGATTCGCAGACATCAGACGCCCCCGCCTGTCGCATTTAGAGGTCTGAACTCGGTTCGATACTCGAACTGGTTGCGAAACTGTTTGTTTTTTGGTTAGAGTCATCTTGAGAGTCTGAAATCGCATGGGCTGAAAAACTAGTCGTTCTTTGGAGTTTTTGTCCACGCTATATACTGTCAGGAAGCTCTACGAGTCCCCGGCGGTAACCAAGGTTGACGGTTTACCGCCGGCGCCGTAGAGCTCTTCGGCATCGACGAGCTAGAGAAATTCCGGCGCGGGGTGAAGCTAGTTGGCCGACCCGGCCAGAAAGGACAAAGTGGTAACTTTTGGTCGGTTTTGCAATTTTTTGAAAGATATTTGACAATTCATTTTGAGAAATCAGATTTTTACTCCGAGCATTGACATACAAACTTTGTTCCCTGAGCAGCTCAGCCCTCTAGAGCCATTTTCAGTACCAGTTCACTTGGAGCAACCGACTTCATGTTGACTCCGAAAAATCTGAACTTGAAGTTTTTGTAGGAAAGCTCCCAGAAGCTCTCTCTTTATTCCTGAGCTTTCTCACGGATACAAGGAGCTCTACGAGGTTCCCGGCGGTGACCAGGTTGACGGTTCACCGCCGGCGCCAGTTGGCCGACCCGGCCAGAAAGAACAAAGTGATAACTTTTGGGTGGTTGTGCCAATATTTGAAAGATATTTGACAATTAATTTTGGGAAAGCAGATTTTTCGCACCTGCGGTGGGTTCTGGCGCGTCCGCCAGTAAAATTTCCAGGCCCATAGGTGCAGTATTACTATCAAAACACTTGGAGGAACCGACGTTCGACGAAAACAGAAAAACGTGATTTCTCGATTTTTTTGTTTCTCGTTCCAAAAGCTTTCTTCATGTGTTCCGAGAAGCGCGGTGTAAGAAACGTGCTCTACGAGGGTCCCGCGTGGCGTTGCTCGGATGTTTGATGAGATATTTCGCTTGGCACGGCAGTACCCGCAGGATTGGAGGCAGATTTTGATCGCCTTCATGCCCAAGCTGCCGAGCTTGACATCGCTGACAGATGCGCGGTACCTCTGTCTGCAAAACAGTCTCAGCCGTTGGTACTCTGCTTGCGTGGTGATCTTGGTCGAACAATTTGTGTCTCGGGCTGGCCTCATGGGACCCCTGGGCATCTACGGCTTCCAGGAGGGACGTAAGACGGTGGAAATTGTGGGGGCCCTCAAGGCTCTGGCTCAACACGGGGACATCTGGGGAAAAGATCAGACGGTCCATATCGCTAACGCCGATATCAAACAAGCGTTCGACCACTGCAGCCTTCTAAACGCCAAACGTGCTATGTGCCATGCCAATTTCCTGCCTATCTCCAGTATGCTTTGCTATCACCGCTGGTTTGCACTACGGGGTCGTTAGTTGTCGAGGGTATGGCCATTCACGACATCAACTGGGACGTCTGCATACGGACGGGCGGCCCTGAGGGGCCTCTTCTATTTAATCTTATCATATGTGCCATGTGGGGACCTATATTTCGGGATTGGGACAGTAGAGGTGTGGGGTATGTGCTGGAGGGCGTCTGTGGTGAGTATGAGCGACGGACAACTGTGAACCACTTTGTGTGGGCGGACAACTGCTACCTTGTCTCTGCCTCCTCAACTATGTTGGCTCAGATGATGCACGATCTAACACTACCACTACATGACTGGGGGATGAGATGGAAGGATAGCAGCCTGTTGTACATGACATGTGGGGGAGAATGCTAAAGTGGACGGTGACGGACATATACTTACCAGCGAGGATTTGTGTATACCTGCGTGCTCGAGATATCAGGGCTTTAGACTTCGACGTGTTGGCAGTATGAAAGTATTGGGTCATGAGATTTTCTCCACATACCTAGTGCCTGCTCATCCTGATGTTGAATATCGCATCAAGGAGGCTCGAGCTTGTTTCATTGGACAATCGAATTTCTTTCGTAACAGAGCGGTTGCTGTTCGTGATAAGTTTTGCCGTTATCAAGACAAGGTGCAGAGTATGGCGTTGTATTGTCTAGAGACATGTACTGCGGATGCTTCCTCGCTACACATGCTCAATGCCTTCGAGGGATGGTGTTTGTGCCGTATGTTTCGACGGCCGAGGAGAGAGGAGGAGACTATGGCGGACTGGAACCGACGACGGTACCACGAGGCCAGAGAGCAATTTCGATCTTATGGATTTGCGAGTTTGGTGCAGCGATTTCTTCGTATGGTGTGGAACTCCGCGAAGGATGCTGCTGATTTCATTTCTATGTTGTGTACTGCTTCTCATGAGGAAATATCTTCGACGCAACGTACGTGGAGAGATCACCACATGACTACGGTTGCGTATGGCCCATTGTGGGACAGACTCAGGACGGATGCGTCTGAGTGCTTGCGGGGTATGTTTCACTTCCAAGAGGCCTCGCAGCTAAAAAGGAGACATGTTAGTTCAGGTCGAGCTGTCGGCCAGAGATGCTGGCTATTTTCTTTCTGCGAATTCTACGGACTCAAGTGGTGGGAGTCCTTTGTGCCGACAGATGCTGCGTATGTTCAGTTCTGCGAGCACATGTGTACACGGACGATGCTGAGTTACTTTCAGAAAAGAAAAGGGTACGGTACAACAGGTGGGGCCCCGCAGGAGGTACTTACTATCACACAAAGCGACCTACACACCTATGGGGCCCAAGAGGGCACTGCGGCGTTCAACGACAAACTGGCCAAACGTATTGCGTTACAAAATATGAAGGAGGTTGAGTACGACCTCGACTCATTTGGGATCCCTGTGTATATTTCTGGGGACAGTCTTCTGGTGGTGTCTTGGCTGCAGGGTGTCTGGAGGGTGCTTAATCGTACGTATCAAGATAGGATCAACAGAATGATAAACCAACTCGACAACATGTGTCAAAGATATGGAATTAGGCCCGCATGTCACGGGAGGGAAATTATTGACCACACATATAGGGAATGGAACACACGTGCAGATGTACTCACTCATACGGCCCGCGTCGGGCCACCAGTGATTCGAGATAGGATAGGGCTGCGCGCCCCTCAGTTACAACAGGTGTTTCGCGTTTGTGCCATCAGAGCTGGATTCGATGGTGGTGTCTCTTGCGACGGCGTGGGAGTCGGGTGCTGGATAGATGTTGGAAGGGTATCGAGACTCTCAAGGCAGCCACTCAGCCATGAGATCATTTGGACGGAGGTGAACAGTGCGGCGTTCTCGATTGATCCAACTTCAACAGTGACTGATGCCGAGGTCTCGGCCGTTGAGCATACGATTATGATCTTGCCGCGGGTTGTACAAGCGTATTTCGGACAGGATATGATGTGATTTTGATTGTGCTCACTTACGCCATGCCCTCGTTTGTCGTGTGTGTGTGCTTGACCTCTCATCCTCCTAATAAGAGTTGGCTTTCGCCTCTGATCGTTTGGATCGGTGAGGCTTCCGCCTACTCCCGATGCGCCCGCTCCTTGCTTCCGACTAGGCTGGAAAGCCTGCGCAGTCGACCGCAAAAAACCTGGTTGACGGTTTACCTCCGGTTCCCATCGTGGTAGGTTTCACAGAGCCCCGCGCGTCGTAGAAGACGCCCTCGCAGGCGTCTCCTGCGAGGTTTCCAGCGCCCCACGCATCGTTCCAGGCGGCCTGGCAGAGGTCGCCGTGCGCCGCTTTGCAGCGCTCTGCGCTTCGCGCCTTGCCTCGCTATTCGGGTTTTGGACGCTTACAAGTTCCGGCGCGGAGTGGAGCTAGTTGGCCGACCCGGCCAGAAAGGACAAAGTGATAACTTTTGGGTGGTTGTGTCAATATTTGAAAGATATTTGACAATTAATTTTGGGAAAGCAGATTTTTCGCACCTGCGGTGGGTTCTGGCGCGCCCGCCAGTAAAATTTCCAGGCCCATAGTTGCAGTATTACTATCAAAACACTTGGAGGAACCGACGTTCGACGAAAACAGAAAAACGTGATTTCTCGATTTTTTTGTTTCTCGTTCCAAAAGCTTTCTTCATGTGTTCCGAGAAGCGCGGTGTAAGAAACGTGCTCTACGAGGGTGCCGGCGGTGACCTGGTTGACGGTTTACCGCCGGTTCCCATCGTGGTAGGTTTCGCAGAGCCCCGCGCGTCGTAGAAGACGCCCTCGCAGGCGTCTCCTGCGAGGTTTCCAGCGCCCCACGCATCGTTCCAGGCGGCCTGGCAGAGGTCGCCGTGCGCCGCTTTGGAGCGCTCTGCGCTTCGCGCCTTGCCTCGCTATTCGGGTTTTGGACGCTTGCAAGTGGACGCTTACAAGTTACATCTCTACGAGTCAGGAAGCTCTACGAGTCTCCCGGCGGTAACAAAGGTTGTTCGCGACCTTCATCACACGCATGTTTCGACGTGGGCGCTCGATGCTACTCAAGGAAGGGAAACCGTCCTTGGTCCAGCTGTACCTGCACAAGCAGTTCTTGTGGGCCAAGGATATTGCCACGGAGTGCTTTGAAAATATGCCAGACTCGCTGCAGGACTCGAGCATCTCTGCAACGGGAGGGTCTCAGTTGATTGGGAAGAGCGTGGAGGAGGAGATGATGGAGGTGGAGGTGGAGGAGCCAAACAGGAGGAAGAGGAAGAGTGCTCTCATCAGGGAGGCAAAACGTGCTTGTGAAGGGTTGTCTCAGAACACGTCCAGGATGCAGACCAGGGTCCAGGAGAAGCAGGTTCGATTTCCAGGGAGAAAGCTTCGTTTTCGTGAAGGGGAGCATGTTGACCGAGGTGCTCAAAGTAGGCTTCTCATGCTGCATGCAGGTTTCGAATGGACTGCTAGACGGGATGACTTTATTGCGACTCTTGACACACAGAGTGCACGGGAGGTGACGAGAGCCAGGGGACAGTCAACCAAGCTTCTGGGTATGTGTCCGTGGGCCAGGGTGTTCGAAGAGGTGGCGGGGAAGTTCTGGATCGACGGTATTGCTTGGGATGAGGCTAGCTGGATATTCTTTGTGAGGACTGTCTTGAAGGACGCTCCTGAGATGTTGAACCTTTGTGTATTGAAAGACCCTATGCCCTGGAAGGAGTCGGAGGAGGGGGAGACGATTAAGAAGCAGGAGGACCCAGATAAGTTGGCCAAACGTCTCATTGCTATATTCCAGGATCATACTGAATTTGAGTTCGTGCCAGGGAAAATTTCTGTGGAACTGATGGGGGATTCACAATGTGTGATCAGGTGGTTGGAGGGCTTGAGTAGTATCACTAATAGAAAGTATGCTAGTCGCGTGATGTGGGCGCAGGACACTACAAACGATCTAGCCGACAGATGTGGACTACGAGCTGCCAATTTAGGACGGAATGTGTGGAAGTGGGTGTATAGGGAGGGCAATACTCGTGCCGATGAATTAACGTGGACCGCGCGGAGAGGTGAATGTTACGAACATTATGACACTTGTTTTCTTCAGGAAGTGAAAGATTGTAAAGTTGTGATCTCGGGGATCAAAGGAGGCTTTGATGGTGGGAGATCGATTCTTGGTGTAGGCTGTGGCTGGTATCTGGATTGCTATGTGTGTAGTGCTCTCCCCTCTTCTTCTTACTATAATCAGACTGGCTGGCGCCAGAATGTAGGTCTCAAAAGCTTCCTTCTCCCAGCACAATGCACTATCACAGAGGCTGAGTTAGAAGCTGCCCGAGAGCTCCTTTTAGGAGTGGTGCATATCCTGAGTTTGTCAGGATATCCCCTGTAGGACTGGGTCTGGGGCTCCTAAGGAGCTTAACCCTGCCAGGGCCCGCCTAGAACGCCTAGAACAAAGGTTGACGGTTTACCGCCGGCGCCCAGTTATACATTGTCAGGAAGCTCTAAGAGTCTGCCGGCGGTAAGAAAGGTTGACGGTTTACCGCCGGCGCCCAGTGCGTGCTCCCAGTCGCACCCCTGGATCGAGCCTGCTATCGTGATCTTTACGTCCCGCTATGTAAACAATGCTATGCAAAACATAACTCGTAGAGCTCCCCTTAGCAAGTTATTGCTGGAAGCCAAGAGTAATCCCGGCGCGCTGGAGAGCTACTTGGCTCGAAAAAAAAAACTGGACTTTTGACAACTTTTGGTCGTTTCAAAATTTTTTCATCGCAATTCAACAATTCGTTAGAGCTCGAGTATTTTTTTCCGTGATATTCGATCTTATTCCCGCTCACGATCTTGATCTCAGCTCGATCGGGTTAATATTAGTATCGAAAAGCACGGTGGCGGGATCGGTCGTTCCGAGCCATCTTGATATGTGCTGATTTTTTTTTTGTTTAAAAAAATAATAAAATATAACTCGAGCTTTAGGGCATCTACAGAGGTGGTAAGCACAGCTAATCGATGTAGAATGATTAGGCGCGTGGTTCCGGAGTGTTTTGATAATAATTTTACGGCTACGGAGCTCATATGAAGACGGAGAGGCCCTCACATTCCTCTGCAGATGCGAACAATCTACTTTCTTAAAATGAATTGTCAAATATCTTTCAAATAATGGCAGAACCGACCAAAAGTCAAGACTTTGTTCTTTCTGGCCGGGTGGGCCAACTAGCTCCACCCCGCGCCGGAATTCCTCTAGCTCATCGATAACGACGAGCTCTACGAGGTACATAGTATAAACTTACCATGCGTGTTCCCAGGCGCGCCCCTGGATCGAGCCTGCTATGCGATCTTCACGACCCTTCTAGAATCCTATGCAAAACATATTATAAACTGATTATGCGTGCTCCCAGGCGCGCCCCTGGATCGAGCCTGCTATTGTGATCTTTACGTCCCGCTATGTAAACAATCCTATGCAAAACATCATATAAACTGATCATGCGTGTTCCCAGGCGCGCCCCTGGATCGAGCCTGCTATGCGGATCTTCGCGGCCTCCTCCACAATCCTATGCAAAACATAATATAAACTGACCATGCGTGTTCCCAGGCGCGCCCCTGGATCGAGCCTGCTATGCGGATCTTCACGACCCTTCTAGAATCCTATGCAAAACATATTTTAAACTGATTATGCGTGCTCCCAGGCGCGCCCCTGGATCGAGCCTGCTATGGTGATCTTTACGTCCCGCTATGTAAACAATCCTATGCAAAACATCATACAAACTGATCATGCGTGCTCCCAGGCGCGCGTCTGGATCGAGCCTACTATGGTGATCTTTACGTTCCGCTATGTAAACAACCATATGCCAAACATATTATAAACTGATCATGCGTGTTCCCAGGCGCGCCCTTGGATCGAGCCTGCTATGCGGATCTTCACGGCCCCCTCCTCAATCCTATGCAAAACATATTATAAACTGATCATGCGTGCTCCCAGGCGCGCCCCTGGATCGAGCCTGCTATGGGGATCTTTACGTCCCGCTATGTAAATCATCACAACCCTATGCAAAAAATATCATAAACTGATCATGCGTGCTCCCAGGCGCCCCCCTTGATCGAGCCTGCTATGGTGATCTTTACGTCCCGCTATGTAAACCACCACAATCCTATGCAAAGCACGTTGAGGTCGGGCGAACCCTCGAGTGCGCTCGACCCGACCCGACCCGCTTGTTACGGTTCACGCGTGTTTCTGGGACGCACATCACTCACTCAGGCTGACGCCAGCACTCCTTCCCCCCTTGATAGGGGGGAGCGTGGGAGGTAGATCCCTAAACCCTAAAAGCAATGACTCTGGGTGGATGGGGTGGGACAGAACGCATCCATCCATCCCCCCCTACCTCCTGAGGAGGGGGGGATAGGATGGTTCTGCGCAGAAACCCTAAACCCTAAACCCTAAACCCTAAACCCTAAACCCTAAACCCTAAACCTTAAACCCTAAACCCTAAACCCTAAACCCTAAACCCTAAACCCTAAACCCTAAACCCTAAACCCTAAATTCCCAAGCACCTCGTTGTGCTTCTGCCCACCCCACCGCGCATCACCGTCGCCGTCTACGAGAGACAGGGCTTCTCTGAGATGCTTCAGCTGGTTGCCCGACTGGGTCGTCCTGGTAGCCTAGGGCTACCTAACCCCACGCTTGGGGATCTACGATGCAAAGATAAACCATGCTTGATCTTCGAAGAGTACAACACCCTAAACCCGGGGACCTTTCGTCCTCGGATGACGCTCTACATGTCTCCGACACGTAAAAACACGTGTGGGGCGCCTGGGAGCGCCTGGGAGCGTCTGGGAGCGCCTGGGAGCGCCTGGGAGCGCCTGGGAGCGCCTGGGAGCGTGCGAGAAGCGCTTGGGAGCGCCTGGGAGCGCCTGGGAGCGCCTGGGAGCGCCTAGGAGCGCCAGGAGCGCCGAGGAGCGCCGGGGAGCGACGGGGAGCGCCGGGGAGCGCCGGGGAGCGCCAGGGAGCGCCGGGGAGCGCCGGGGAGCGCCGGGGAGCGCCTGGGAGCGGGAGCGCGTGGGAGCGCCGGGGAGCGCCTGGGTGCGCCGGGGAGCGCCTGGGAGCGCCAGGGAGCGCCTGGGAGCGCCGGGGAGCGCCGGGGAGCGCTTGGGAGCGCCTGGGAGCGCCGGGGAGCGCCTGGGAGCGCTTGGGACCGCCTGGGAGCGCCAGGGAGCGCTTGGGAGCGCTTGGAGCCATTTGGGAATTCAGGGGCCAGCTGCCCTAAACCCTAAGGGGCTTTAGTTTGGGAGGTCGCCGGCCATGCGGCCGGGGGTGGGAAGATGTTGCAACTCCTGCCCCCTTCGCCAAGCTTGCTCGGGTCGGCGAACCGCCCCCCCAATCAAGCTTGCCGAAGGGGGGGCAGCATTGCCTGGACTGTCGGCCGCTGCGCTAAGAGAAGCCCTAAACCCTAAACCCTAAACCCTAAACCCTAAACTCGCCCAGGGCCGCTTGGCCGTATCCACCCACCCATTTAGGCGGCAAGCGCCCTAACTGGCACCTCGCAGTCAGACTACCTCACGGCCGTACGTGAATCACAGGTCTGCCCAGGTGAGTCTCGGTTGCCGTCAGGCAGGGCCCGCGAGGGCCTTATCTCATTATCAATGATGCGGCTTACGCGCAAGCGATTATCCTGTGCCCGCCTGGGCGATCGTCAAAGAGACTTATAACCCCAAAACATCAGCCCTAAACCCTGATTGAGCATTAAAAAAGTTAAAAATGAAAAACACCCTCTATAAAGCGAAAATCGCGAAAAAGTGATCAAACATGCTAGTTTTCACATCAGCATGAGCCAACATAAAAACGGTAAACGGTCACGAATCACCACTAGCAATTTTTTTCGACCTCGTATCTTAAAGTTTTCCAGGGTGGACCACCCGATCGGCTGGCTGGCAAAAGACGTTTCCTGGCAAAGCGGGCCCCAGCGGGGAGCCCCTGGGACCTCCCAGAGGGTTTAGGGCTGACCGCCCTGGCTAGCAAAAGACGCTTCCTGGCGACACGGGCCCCCGCGGGAACCCCCTGGGAGCTCACAGAGCGTCCTGGGGCCCACCGCCCAGGGGCCCAGGGTTTCCCCGTGGGGCAAAACACGTTTCCTGGCGAAGCGGGCCTCCGCGGGAGGCCCTGGGAGCTCCCAGAGGGTTTAGGGCTGAGCGCTCCGGCTGGAAAAACACGTTCCGTCGCGAATCGGGCCCCCGCGGGGGGTCCCCGGAAGCTCCCAGAGGGTTTAGGGCTGAGCGCTCCGGCTAGAAAATGCGAGTCCGGGCCCCCCCCGGCCCCCCGGAACCCTCTGGGACCTCCCTGGAACCGTCTGGGACCCCCCCGGACCCTCCCCGGGACCCCCCCGAGACCCCTCCGGGATCCCCTTCGGGACCCCTCCCGGGACCCCCCGGGACACCCCCCTGGGACCTCTGGGGCGCTCCAGAAACGTTCCGTGGCGATTCTGACCCCCCCGGCGAGCCCTTGGGAGCTCCCGGAGGGTTTAGGGCTGAGCGCTCCGGCTGAAAAATACGTGTCTGGAACCCCCAGGGCGCGCGCCACGGTGAATTAGCTCCCGCCCGAGGCTCTCCAGGAGCCCCCCAGGAGCTCAACAGGAGCCCCCCAGGAGCACCCCAGGAGCACCCCAGGGCCCTCCGAGGGCGCGCGCCACGGTGAATTAGCTCCCGCCCGAGGCCTTCCAGGAGCCCCCCCAGGAGCTCCCCAGGAGCCCCCCAGGAGCCCCCCAGGGCACCCCCAGGGCGCGCGCCACGGTGAATTAGCTCCCGCCCGAGGCCCTCCAGGAGCCCTCTTAGGAGCTCCCCGGGAGCCCCCCAGGAGCCCACCAGGAACCCCCCAGGGCACTCCCAGGGCGCGCGCCACGGTGAATTAGCTCCCGCCCGAGGCCCTCCAGGAGCCTTCCTAGGAGCTCCCCAGGAGCCTCCCAGGAGCCCTCCAGGGGCCCCCCAGGGCACCCCCAGGAGCTCCCCCAGGATCTCACCAGGAGCCCACCAGGAGCTCCCCAGGAGCTTCCCAGGGCACCCCCAGGGCGCGCGCCATGGTGAATTTGCTCCCGCCCGAGGCCCTCCAAGAGCCCTCTTAGGAGGCCCCCCTCGGAGCTCCAAGGCCACCCCCAAGGGCGCGCGCCACGGTGAATTAGCTACCGCCCGAAGCCCTCCAGGAGCCCCCCCAGGAGCTCCCCAGGAGCCCCCCAGGAGCCCCCCAGGAGCACACCAGGACCCTCACCAGGGCGCGCGCCACGGTGAATGAGCTCCCACCCGAGGCCCTCCAGGAGCCCACCAGGAGCACCCTAGGAGCCCCCAGGGCTCCCCCAGGGCGCGCGCCACGGTGAATTAGCTCTCGCCCGAGACCCTCCAGGAGCCTCCCCAGGAGCTTCCCAAGAGCCCTCCAGGAGCACCCCAAGAGCCCCCCAGGGCCCACCCAGGGCGCGCGCCATTGTGAATTAGCTCCGCCCCAAGCCCTCCAGGAGCCCTCCAGGACCCCCAGAACCCTTCAGGAGCTCTTCAGGAGCCACCCAGGAGCTCCCCAGGAGCCCTCTTGAGGGCCCTCCAAGGCTCTCTCAACGCCTTCCAGGGCACCCCAAGCGCCATTCACAGTGACTCAGCTGCGGTATCGGCGGAGCGAGCGAAGCGAGCGGAGCCGGCGCCACGAGCGCACAATCAAACGCCCGCGCGGCGTTTCACCCCAAACTCTTTCCCCCGACGCAAAGCGTCAACCCTAAACCCAGGATTGCGCATATCTTAAGACCTAGGAGGGTATCTGTGTACGTGTGATACACAAAGCATTGTATGTCGAAGCCATGAGCAAGATCGCCAAACCGATTGGAATCGTGGAGCCCTAAGAGAAAGAGAACCCCGATTACCGAATGAACCCTAAACCCTAATAGAGAAAGCCGTGGGTGGTTCGCCGCCCTAACGGGCGCGGGGTGGGAATGTGAAAAGGGGAGCTGGCCCCGTAGCCGAAACATGATTCCGCTCAACATGATATCACCACAACACGACTACCCCACCCCCACTCCATTTTATGGGTGGGGGTGGTCTTACACGATTGATGATCAGCAAGCGCTGACAGAGGACACCCTAAACCCTAAACCCTAAACCCTAAACCCTAAACCCTAAACCCTAAACCCTAAACCCTAAACCCTAAACTCGCCCAGGGCCGCTTGGCCCGTATCCACCCACCCATTTAGGCGGCAAGCGCCCTAACTGGCACCTCGCAGTCAGACTACCTCCCGGCCGAACGTGAATGACAGGCCCTGTCCAGGTTGCGTCTCGGTTGCCGTCAGGCAGGGCCCGCGAGGGCCTTATCTCCTTATCAATGATGCGGCTTACGCGCAAGCGATTATCCTGTGCCCGCCTGGGCGATCGTCAAAGAGACTTATAACCCCAAAACATCAACCGAATTCACCGTGACGTTGGTCGGGCCCCTCTTGGAGCGCCAACGTGAAATCTCCAAACAAGCATGTTTCAGCAGTGACAATTTTTTCCCATATCCTAAGGATTGGGGTTCTTGTTATTTCTCTGACGCCTCCCACTCCTCCTTCTCCTTCTTCCTCCCGCTCGCGCCTCCCTCCTCCCAGTGATAATCACCAGATAAGACAAGACAAGATAATATACTACAAGGTAAGATAAGATAGCACAAGATATGATAAGAAGAGATTTCAATATAAGATAAGATAAGTTAAGCTCACACTCACACTCTCTCATGATCACAAAACGCTGCCAGGGGCATCATTTGGGAGCCCCAAGGGGGAGCCACCCTGGCTGATCTCACGAGCCCGTTCGCGCCGATTTTGGTGGGACGTCTCAGCTAGAATTGCCGTTGGCGCCCCCAACATGTATCTCTTGAGAGCCTCATGGTCGCAAAACGCTGCCAGGGGCATCATTTGGGAGCCCCAAGGGGGAGCCACCCTGGCTGATCTCACGAGCCCGTTCGCGCCGATTTTGGTGGGACGCCTCAGCTAGAATTGCCGTTTGGCTTCCCCAACATGTATCTCTTGAGGGGCTCATGGTCACAAAACGCTGCCAGGGGCATCATTTGGGAGCCCCAAGGGGGAGCCACCCTGGCTGTTCTCACGAGCCCGTTCGCGCGGATTTTGGTGGGACGTCTCAGCTAGAATTGCCGTTTGGCGCCCCGAACATGTATCTCTTGAGAGCCTCATGTTCGCAAAACGCTGCCAGGGGCATCAATTGGGAGCCCCAAGGGGGAGCCACCCTGGCTGATCTCACGAGCCCGTTCGCGCCGATTTTGGTGGGACGTCTCAGCTAGAATTGCCGTTTTGGCGCCCCCAACATGTATCTCTTGAGAGCCTCATGGTCACAAAACGCTGCCAGGGGCATCATTTGGGAGCCCCAAGGGGGAGCCACCCTGGCTGATCTCACGAGCCCGTTCGCGCCGATTTTGGTGGGACGCCTCAGCTAGAATTGCCGTTTGGCGTCCCCAACATGTATCTCTCGAGAGCCTCATGGTCGCAAAACGCTGCCAGGGGCATCATTTGGGAGCCCCAAGGGGGAGCCACCCTGGCTGATCTCACGAGCCCGTTCGCGCCGATTTTGGGGGGACGTCTCAGCTAGAATTGCCGTTTGGCGCCCCGAACATGTATCTCTTGAGAGCCTCATGGTCACAAAACGCTGCCAGGGGCATCATTTGGGAGCCCCAAGGGGGAGCCACCCTGGCTGTTCTCACGAGCCCGTTCGCGCCGATTTTGGTGGGACGTCTCAGCTAGAATTGCCGTTTGGCGCCCCCAACATGTATCTCTTGAGAGCCTAATGGTCGCAAAACGCTGCCAGGGGCATCATTTGGGAGCCCCAAGGGGGAGCCACCCTGGCTGATCTCACGAGCCCGTTCGCGCGGATTTTGGTGGGACGTCTCAGCTAAAATTGCCGTTTGGCCTCCCCAACATGTCTCTCTTGAGAGCCTCATGGTCACAAAACGTTGCCAGGGGCATCATTTGGGAGCCCCAAGGGGGAGCCACCCTGGCTGATCTCACGAGCCGTGACGAGGCAGAGACGAGAGAGAGAGAGAGAGAGAGAGAGACGAAGAGAGAGAGAGGAGGAGAGAGATGAGACGAGAGAGAGCTAAGAGAGAGAGAGAGAGAGAGAGAAAGAGAGAGAGAGAAAGAGAGAGGAAGCGGAGAGAGAGGGAGAGGTGAGAGAGATGAGAGAGAGGAGAGCGATATAGAGAGAGAGCGGAGAGAGAATAAGAGAGAGAGAGATGAGCGCGAGCTAGCGCGAGATGAGAGAGAGAGGGGGCGTGAGAGAGGAGGCAGGCGACGACGGAAAGAGAGAAGAGAGAAAGAGGAGAGAGAGGAGAGAGAGAGAGAGAGATGATATAGAGAGAGAGATACAATTTTTTGGAGCATGAGAGCAAGAGAGAAGGAGAGAGACGAGAGCTGAGAGAGATAGAGAGATAGAGATAGGAAGAGAGAGAGAGAGGAGAAGAGAGAGAGCGCGAGCGAGAGAGAGAGAGAGAGAGAGCGAGCGAGCGAGCGAGCGAGAGAGAGAGAGAGAGAGAGAGCGAGGAAGAGAGAGAGAGAGAGAGGAAGATAGAGAGAGAGAGAGAGAAGGAGAGAAAGAGAGAGAGAGAGAGAGCAAGAGAGAGAGAGAGAGAGAGACCGGACAAGTAGGCGGACCAGGGTCCGTCCGCGAGGCGCACTGCGGTGCGACAACCCGCCAAACATTATTTGCGGCGGTGCAGCCTTGAGATACGAGGGCGGGCAACAAACCCCCTCCCCCGGCGCAATGCGACTGACGCTACAGACGGCGGACAGACAGTGAAGATCTCACGGGAGAGAGAGAGAGAGAGAGAGAAAGAGAGAGAGAGAGAGAGAGAGAGCGGGAGAGAGCGAGAGAGAGAGAGAGAGAGAGAGCGGACAAGTAGGCGGACCAGGGTCCGTCCGCGAGGCGCACTGCGGTGCGACAACTCGCTAAACACTATTTGCGGCGGTGCAGCCTTTAGATACGAGGGCGGGCAACAAAAACCCCCTCCCCCGGCGCAGTGCGACAGACGCTACAGACGGCGGACAGCCGGTGATGATCTCACCTGTCAGACCGCGTAAAGAAAGAGGCCCCAACAAGAAAGGCGACGTGCTGACACGTGGCTAGGCGGCTTGGCAGACCGCCAGTTGGGCGCTTGGCCGCAGAGCGGCGCGCAGTGACGGGGCACCCCCCGCCCTGACACCGTGGACGCGGAGCCACGCGTACTCACGGGCAGGCAGAAAGGAGGAGATTAGCGCGGGGCACCAGGTGGAGCGCCGCGGAACGATGACAGCATAGCTTGGATGGTGAGTGACGGCACGGCACCATCGGGCGAGGGCGTGAGCAGCTCGGCGAAGGCTCGCCCGGCGCTGTGGAGGCGCTGGAGTAGAGGGCCTTGGCGAGCTTGGGCGGCGGCGAGGTCCGCGGCGAGAGCAGCGCACCTCTGCTGGAGAGCAGCCATGGCCTGGGACAGCTCGGTTTCGCGGTCGGTGAGGGGTGGCTGCTCAGTGCCAGCGGCCGAGGGCCTCGAGACAGAGGCGAGGTCCTCGGTACGCCTGTCCAGATGGTGGACTAGCGTAGTGCGGCACCCTGTACGCTGTCGTCCGTCACCCTTGAGAGGTGACTGGAGGGGAACACGCGACCCCAGGGCTGGAGCCGCTAGGGCCACGCCCCGAGAGGTCGGGAGAGCCGCATCCTCTCGCTCAGCAACGATGGAAGCGTGGACGGGGCGCGAGGGCCTGTCTGGTTCAGTGCCCTGCGGGGGGGCTGAAGCCGCCCCCGCGGGCTGCCGCTGGGGGGGGGGCGGAGTGGTTTGCGCGGTGGGACCAATCATGATGCCGTGCGAGGGCTCTGAGGTCGGCCGCGTAGAAGGGTGGCGTCTCGGTAGAGCGGCATGGTCGGCAGCGTGGGGTGTCGGCGGTGCGTCGTCTATGCCACTCAGTCCGCGGGGGTCACCCAGGTCGTCGTCGGCGTCTTGGCGGTGGCCGATGTCATCGTATGGGGGCGATGTCGCTCTCGGAGACGGAGTTGCGGTAGGCGTCGAGAGGTTGCCCGACGGGGCAGGGTTTTCGCTGACTGGTCCGTCGTCCAAAGCGTCCGATCCCCCACCGAAGCTGAACAGGTCGTCCTCCTGTTCGTCAGCGTCTTGAAGGTGAGCGGCGTTGTCATGTGGGTGCGATGCCGATCTCAGTGGCGGAGTCGAGGGCGACGTGCGGGTGCCCGACGGGGCAAGGTTGGCGCTGGCTGGCCCGTCGCCTAGGAAGTCAAGGCCCCCGCCAAAGCCGAACGGGTCGTCCTCCTGTTCGTCGAATATCGCCCGTTGGGCCTCGGCCCAGAGCTCGTCCGGGTTCTGTGGGATGTCTGGTCCAGCCGCGGGTGGTGCCTGGTCAGACAGCAGGGGGTTTGGTTCAATTTTGTTGAGTTCCGCAGCTGTAAACCCAGCCCTGCGGTGTGGGAGGGGGAGTGTGCGGTGTCTACGCTCGTAGATGGCGACAGCGACTCCATGAAGCACGGTCGCTTGGCGATGTCGTGTTTTGGCAGCTTCGACAATGTCGTCTGGAAGGTTATGAGTACGTGCCGCCGTTGTGGCGAGGGCGTCGGCCTGACGATTGAACTCACCGCGATGGGCCCGATGATGAGCCCGAGGTCGATGCCCATGTCGCCCAGGTGGCTTGCGATTTTCTCGACGCGGAACATGCTGGGCTTGGCCATGACGCATCGGTGGATCTTTTCCCAGAGCTCCACGTGCGTGCCCTGCGGTGGTGAGTGTCCGTCGATGATACTTTGGAACCCACCGACCACCGCCTGGTTGTCCACGAAAACGTGTACGGGCCGTTCAGCACATGCCGTGAGGTGGACAATGGCGAGGGTCTCCGCAAGCTGTGCGTTCTGCGTAATGCCGTGATCGCGTGCACTGTAGTTCATGCGGTGGTCGATGCCGTAGTAGACGCCGTAGCCCGCTCGTGCTAGCAATGGGATGGCTTGGTTGGTGCATGCACCGTCCGTGGCAGCGTAGACCATGTCCAACCAGTGTCGTGGTCAAGGTAGGTGGTGTAGGAGTCCTGGGCTGAAGCCGCAGGATCTCCCTCAGGTGGGGGCCGCGGTATGGGCTGAGGTAGCGGGTCCCTCGCGAGGTCGGCCTGCAGGTCGAGGAGGGTTGGGTCTTCATCGAAGAGCCCGCAGTGTCTTGTGTGCGGCGGAAGACGGCCCACTGCTCGTCACTGATGAGGGTGGTGAGAGGGAGTCTTTCTCGGGCCCAGCACTTGCAATCGCGGACAGTGTGCTCCTGAGTTTCCTCTTCCTCGTCGCAGTATCGGCAGATGGGGCTGGGGTCAGCAGACGTGTTTGATCGGGATCGTCGCTGTTGGGTGTGGTTCCCGCCCGACAGGTAGTTCAGGAGGAGCGCCAGCTGCCAGGCATTGCATTTGGCTGCTCCTTTCGTTCGGGCGAGCCACGTGCTGGCGAAGAGGTCGAGGCCCTGTCTGACAGAGGCAAGGTATCCAAGGTCGTGACGCCGTGCTTGATCCTCCTCAGAAAGGCTCTGCGTTGTGAGGCCCGCAGCATGTGAAGGAAGGCGTTTTGGGGTAAGTTCAGCCAACTGATCTGGCAGCCCCAGTCGTCGTACATGATGCCAAATGTGGGCCAGGTCCAACGGAGCTGCTGGAGCGACTGGACAAGTCGCCCGACAGGTCCTCCACCAAACAGGGTCTGAACGTGGTGTTGGAGATCCCTGACGAGACCGCAGAGTGTAGCGTCGCGATTAACCTGTCGCCGCAGACACAGGAAAACTTCACGCTGCGTGATGGCGTCAATCTCCAGGGCGTGTACTGGGACGCACACGGCCATGAGAGTCCAAAACTCGACCCACTTGTTTCCCTTGGGGCGGATAGCCGCCTTAAGGGCATGGTTGTAGGCAGTTTTGACGGGGCCTGATGGGGCTTGAATGTCGGTGCCCGTGGTACAGACGCTGGCAGCAAGGGAACGGGCACGCCGCGCCTTAATAAGCATCGGCGATGGGAGCTTGCCAATGCGCGGCAGGCGACTAGTCGCCCTCCGAACACGGGCGTCAGCGGTGGCCGTGAGGTTAAGCGCGGCTGGAGCCGGCGCTGCCTCGGCGTTGATGTAACTCCCGACGAGCTTGAAGGAGTCGACACGCGTAAGGGCCGTTCCGCCAGAGTGAGCTGGGTAACGGCGGTGTGAAGCTCGTCGGTGAGCGCCCACCCCGCCACTTTGCCAGGGTGAATGCGTTGACCTGAAAATCGATCAAACTTGGCGGTTTCATCAAGAGATTTCTGCAACTCAGGCGCGGTGTGAGTAGTGAGTTGCTGTCGTCAACAAAGGTAGTGCTGAGTGATCGCGGAACGTATCGATGCTGTCTCTTGGTCCACACACACATGAGCAGCTTAATGTCGTCCAGGGACCAAGAGCTTCCCTGGAGGTGACCGTTGGTCCTGGCCAATTCCTAGAGTACGCTCCGTTCATGCGGATGTAGCGTTTGTGGCGACTGTAGAAGTTTCTGCGGACAGTAACGATGTCTTGGGGGCACCCCGCGTGAAGCGCAAGGTTAAGGCAGATGTCCGCGATGAGGTAGTCGAAACACTTCTGTCGGTCAAGGGCAGCCAGCACCAGCTTGTTTATATTTTTATGTGTTTTTTTTATGTTTCTTATTTTTATCTGTTTTTTTTTGTTCTTTGTTACTATGTTTTTTATTTTGTTGTTTTTTTTTTTTGTTCATCTAATCTACTTTTTAGTTTTGGTTTAAGGTTCTTTCGTAAGGCCCTGGCGTGTTCGATGCGCAGGGCAAGAGAGGTGCTGACGTCCCCAATGGTAGCTTTGGGGACAGCGCAAAAGCTCGTGGCGTGGGTCCATCCTTTCCGCCAGTCCGTGAGGCTGCGGTAAGCTGGCGCTTCCCACGCATACATCCAAACGGAAAGCACCGAGAGAAGTCGTTGGTCCGTTGGGAGTTCGACTCGGCCTTTTCGGAGGCACGGGTTTGGCACATGAAGGAGGGGTTCTGGGATGGTGCCAGTGCGTTGCATAGCGCGTAAGACGCTGGCGAAGAGGCGAAGGATGTCGTCGGGTAACTCCTTAGCCTCCTTAGTAGTCCAGCCGTCCAGTCCCCCGCACGGCGCGGTGAACGGGTGCGAATAAAGTGGATGAGTTGGTCGTCGGTGAGGTGGAAAGGGGTAGCTGGTGATGGCGTAGGCAGCTCTTGTCGGTACTTGTCGTAGAAGTCAGCCCACGTCGGCATGGCTTCGGCGTCATGTCCTGCACGGGCGCGGTACCTGCCCAAGATGGGCTCCCAGGTGTCGACCATGAGCTTAAGCATGTCTTTGGTATTAGCAACAATGGCGTTGGCAGGGAGCATGTCGGGGACTTGTGCAGGTGGTGGTTCACAAGTGTGGTCTTCGTCGTTGTCCGTGTCGGGCGAACTACCGTCGCTGGGGCTGAAGCCGCCAGCTTCGGTGTCAGCGTCGCTATCGTCCGTGCTAGCTTTGTCAGGTTTGAAAGCGTTGGTGTCGCAGTGGAGTTGCGTATCGTCAGGTGTGGTAGGCGTGCGGAGATACGCCGTGGGCGAGCTGTCAGCAGCCCGTGCGTATATGGCCGCCTTTCGCCCGCTTAGGCGATGTTCTTTGTGTTTTTCTCTTTTGTTAAGTTTTTTTAGTTTATTCTTTGTGTCAGTTTTTTGTGATTGATTTTGTTTATAGTTTCGCGGACGCCCTCAGCCATATCTTGATGCGTTCAGCTTTGGCACGGTTCGCGCGTCGCGCCAGCTCTAAGTCGAGGTTTTGGATCAAACCGTCAAGGTGCTCTCCGTGAGGTGCTGGCTCGTCGGGGGTCCAGGCCTCGGGGAAGTCTAGGAGAACCGTGGGGCGCAGCTTGTGACATAGGAAGCGGGCCGCGGTCCACGTGCAGTCGATGCGCTGCGCTAGGTCCGGCGGGATGGCACGGCAGTCTAAATGATGGTGCTGTCCGATGAAGCGAAGCTCACAGAGTTGCCGATGGAGCTTGCGCAGTCGGTTCATGTGTATCGTGGAAGCTCCGTTGGTGGGGAAGGCGCGGGGGACAACTGGTCGCTCCCCGAACATGGGCGTGAGCCCGTGCATGGTGGGGGGCTTCTTTTTTGGGTGGTCGGGCGGTGGAGGTGGCAGGTCGCGCAGACGGGTGAGAAGGTACTCATGACTGGCCTCGTTAGCCAGGGCGAACATGCGTTCCACGTCGTCGCGTGTGTCGGCCTGCTCCATGCGGTCCTGATATCGCCCAGCGATGAGGGTCCCTAGTGCCTGCAGCTCGTGACCCTCATGAGCTCCATCGTCGGGCGGGTAGGGCGTGGGGGCAAGAAGACGTCGGGCCGTATGGTCGAGGCGACTGAGGTCAAGCGTGACCTGCAGGCCAACATGAGACTTCGCTGGCAAGTCGCGAAGGTAGCAGAAGTCGGTGACAAGGGATCGCGCCGCTGGGTTGGCAATGATATAATCGATGCGCGAAGTGCGGGGGCACTTGGTGACGCGGTCCCAGTCAGGGATATTGCCGTATGTGTGCATGGTGTGGTCTGGTGTGCCCTCAGCGACATTAAACCATCCGTGCTGCATCATGTGCAGCAGGTGTGGATTGTCGTCGATGTTCGTGTTGGCGTCCATGCAGATGAAATACGGGGCTGAGCCGACCCTAGCGGCGGCGCAGTCAGCGAGCCGAAAAAGATCTGTGCTGTCTCCTCCAGCAATCCCGTAGAGGCTCGCTATGTAGATCCCCGCGGGCCCGTGGTTGTTACGTCGCCGCCTGCGGCGGTGCTGAGTGCAGAGCGGGAGAAAGACCTCGTGCCATCTTTTCTGGGCCTTGCGGGCGACGATACAGGGCGCAGTGTCGTCGACAGTGGAGTCGACAATGGCATCCTTAGAGAGGATGGCGACCCCTCCCGAGGCGCCAGTGTTGCCCACGACGGTGTGGTCTGTGACGCCGTGGGCAGCTCTGCGCTGGGCTCGCGCCAGATCCAGGTCAGGTCCAAGACTGGCGTGGTATCCCCCGTGGTGTGGATTGGCGGCGCTGGTAGCGATGTCTTGTCTGGTCGGCTTGGCATGTCGGGTCTCCTGCAGTGCTATGACTGCGGCGTTGTGGTCGACACCAAGAGCGGTGATGGTTGGCCAGTTCGCTGAGAGACTGGTGATGTTTAGGCTGGCGAGGTGTATGGAGCGACCTGGCCCGTCTCCAGCGGTGGAGCTGGGGTTTGCACGCCCCGCACGGTGTAGGTCAGCCTGACCCTCGCCCAGGTAGAAGGCTTGGCCACAGTAGGAGCTCATGGCGTTCCTATGGATTAGCTTGACCGGGGCTGAAGCCGCCGTCAGGCCAGAAGTTAGGCGAGACATGGTCGGCACTGCGCCAGGGGGGGTTCATAAACGTCATTAGAACTGTCTCGAAAACTCCTCCTCACTCCAGTACCATAGGGGACGAGGGGAGGAGAGGTGAGACGGCAGCAGAGGGAGAGGGAGGCGACTCCTCGATCCGTCCTGCCTAACACAAAAGCAAAAGCGAACCCGCGGCGGCGGCTCGGCGCGGCAGCGGCACAACGCACGCGCATATACTGCGCACGCGACACCGCTGGTCCGTCCTGCGGTGGCGCCCGCGGCGGCGGCTCGGCGCGGCAGCGGCACAACGCACGCGCATATACTGCGCACGCGACACCGCTGGTCCGTCCTGCGGTGGCGCGCCCGCCCCGTCAGTATCTTGATGAGCAGCATCTGGTGGAACAGCTCGAGCAGCGCGGTCGGTGGCCTGGCGCTGGGCCTCGTCCATGCCCGCTGCCGTGAGGCCCGAGTTGCGGACAGGGCTGATTCCCCGCGGGGCCGCCGCTGCCGCGGCAGCGGCTGAGGTGGCGGGGGCTCCGCCCCGACTCTGAGGTGAGAGCGGTGAGCCACCGCCGAAACCCGCCGCAAGGTCCTTGACACGGTACTTGTTCTTGAACGGGTCGAAGGTCGGCGCCCCGTCGATGGGGACGATCACACGGGTGGGCAGCGGCGGCTCGTGGTCCGTGGACGGCGTCGGCTCGAGGTCGACCTGGCCAGGTTCGATGACGCTGGCACCGAAGCGTGGCACCACTTCGGGGGCTCGGCCATCAGCCTGAGTCTCGCGAGGGGGCGAGCTCGTGGAGCTCCCTGGGGCCTTGCGGGAGCTGTGGCGGCTGCAGGACCTGCTGCGCGGGACGCGCCCGCCCGTGTGGCGGTCGCGTGGCGAGGTCGCCTGGGCATTAGCGCGCTCGGAATCCGCCCTGCTCGGGGATCGGATCGGCGCCGCGCAGGGTGATGGGCTGGGCTGGCGAGAGGCGCTTGTGCCGCCCTCCGCCGTGGATGTGGCCTGGTCAGGGTCGACAGCGTCGGGGCGGGGGCTGACGTGGTGGGCGCTTCCCTCGCTGTGCCGCGGGGAGGCGCTGTGATGCGCCTGGGTGTACGTGAGGACGAGCGGGACAAGCGGCTGCCTCTCCCGCTCAGGTGGGGCAGGTTTTGCCTGGGCAGGGCGCAGCGCTGCGGCCACGTTTGGCGGGGGCGTGTGCTGGCGCGGTTGCCAAGCACGCACGTTCGCATCACGCCATCTTTCAGGGCGCCCTGTCCTGCCACGGTTTGTTGCAGCCCCCTGGGCTGAAGCCGCAGGGGTTATCACTGCGGGCTGGTTGCTGGGGGTGCCATCATGTCGGCCTGAGTAATGGCCCCAGGCGCGCGTGGACCCTGGCACGGGCGAGGTGGCCCGTGGGGGGGCCTGCACGAGTGCACGCGGGTAGCCGATGACCGCTGGGTGCGCCCTGGCGTGAGGGGCGTGGCCGTGGCTGGAGGCGGCTGCTCCAGCCGCCGTGGGCCTGGCGCCAATGGGGCCACGGTAATAGGCGGCAGCCCCGCCGTAGGCCGTGCTGCCGCCTGTCGGGACTCGCGCGGGAGAGCGGTAGCGTGGCGTGCTCGGCTGACCTGCGTCGCGTTGGTCGCGCTGCTGAATGCGCTGCTGGTGCTGTTGATATCGCTGCTGGTCGGCTCTCGAGAGGGGGCGTGTGTCGGGGAGGATGGTGGGCACGTCGGGCCGCTGCCAGCCCCGATAGACGTGCTCGAAGGCGTGGTCTGGGTAGGTCTCCCCTACGGGTGAGTATCGCCGCACATGCTCCATGTAGTCGATGTTCTGCGGCTCGGAGATCGCCGTGATGTTTTCAGCTCGCTGGTGCGCTGGTCCATAGAGGCAGAAACTACCACGGTTGCTGCGGTCGTGGTTTAGCTCGGCTTCGGTCGTGGCACGGCTCACCATGGCGTCGCAGAGTCGCATGTCATAGTCGAGAGCTTGAGGCCCAGGACCACCCTCGGCGTCCCAGTACAGTACCACATCTCGCCAGCGGGTGCGGGTAGTGTGGATGCGCTCGGCGATCGACTCGCAGACGGTCCTGACCGTGACACGGTCCCTGTACATGTTGGTGATGGCTAGGGAGTAGGGTCGGCGGACCGTCTTGTTGAAGGTGAATTCCTCCTTGAGGGCCTGGTGGGGGCCGAAGAGCACGTAGCCTTCCCTCCAGAGAGGTTGGTCGGGGGACGGTTCTTCGGGCATCCCCGTTCCTGTGAACCCAGGTGGCCGCCTCGTGCCGTCAGGCAGTCCCTGCCTGGGGACGCGCCGCGGCCTCGGTGGGAAGTACCATTGACCCTGGTAACCTGCTTGGCCTGGTTGTGGAGGTTCCCCCCCGGGGCCTGAAGGCGCTCGGGGGGTTTCCTTGAGGTTTGAGGTCGTGGTGGGCTGCCCGAAAAATTGGCGGGCAAGGATGTGCGGCGGCATCCCTGTGGCACGGACGTCGAGCAGGCTGTGTGGACTGGGGGGATGGGGGCACCTGCTGGACAGGCAGCATGTGTCGGAGTCCCTGTTGTCGGTGCTGTATGCACACGTCCAACTGTTGCAAGAGTAGTCCGTGGACCAGTTCATAAGTGTACGCAGTCCGCTGCGGGCACAGTCTGGGCACGTTGGTTGGCCCGAGGTGCCGAGCTGCGTGTTACGGCGAGCCGCGCAGTACTGACAGCATTGGAATCGACACTGTAGGCAAGACCAGCGTCCTGGTAGAGGCGGGAGCGCATGCTCGTTTGTGCCTGGGTCGTTTGGGTGGGGTCGAGGGCGATCCCACAAGGGCCAGACGTCAGCAAACCAGGATTGGCCTGTAGTGCGGACAACCTCGGCGGGGAGGCGAGCGTCCTCGGCATGGCACTCGATCCACTGGGGCCCCATGTCCGCTGGTACCATGACCGTGCGCCAGGTGTCGTCCGCTTTGACGTGGACTTGGGTCGGTGCCCAGAGCTTAGTAGTGGTGTCGCCGTGGTCGTGGTGGAGGATGACCCAGCCGTCCCGCCCCGCCACCGCAGGGTTAATGACGCGATGGCCCATGACTGTCGTCCCCCACGGTAAGTAGGCGCCGTCGTGGTGATCACCAGGGTCAAGCCAGACCTCGATGCCAGGGGCATTGACACGGGCCCGCACATCACGGACGTGGTAGGCGAGGACGTGGTAGGCAGTCGGCTCCTCTTCCGTCTCAATGTGCTCCCACGTCTCGATGCCACTGTTGTCTGAGGTGGAGTTTCCGCCACTCTGTCGTGACGAACGAGAGGCGGATCGCCGCGGGCGGGCGTGGCCTCGGGCGAGGGCGGCGGCCGCGCTGATGAGGGAAGGCGTACGGCGTTCGTCGGCTCCTGATGACGTCGATGAGCGGTCTGGACTGTGCGCAGGGCTGTGCCTGACTTGTACGTGCGTGGTGGGCCCGACGCGGCCCCAAGGCTGGAGCCGCTGGGGCGCGACCCGCGTGCGTCAGGGTGCCCCCGCACGGGGACAGCTTGCAAGCCAGTGTACACCAGGTCGATGAGTGGTTTCGGGTCCAGCTGGAGCATGTGAAGCGAGACGCGTGGGCGGGGCTGGTTAGGGTCGTCCCTGGTGGCTGCTTCAGTGTCGTAGTGCTGTTTGGCCCATACTCGCGCTGCCTCTGGCGAGTATAGTGCCTGCGGCGGTGGCCACGCTGCCGCGATGACTAATCTGCGCCTGGTGCTAGCTTCCTGGTCGTGAGCTTCAGCCGCCTCACGGAGATCTGGATGATCGTAGCCAGCGATGTGGAGGGCGTGCGCACAGTCGCCCATGCCATAGGCATGTGGTAGGGCACGGCACCTGGAAGCAGCTTCTGTGGGGGCGCACCAGTCCATGCGGATGAGGAGGCTCAGGACCCGAGGGTAAATGAGACGCGCTCCGTGGGCCTCCCCTTTCACGACGTTGTGCCTGTTTTCCCCGCGCGGTGGTTGGGTGGCCTCGCACATCCAGAGTGCGATGGGTCCCCACGCGAGGGCGTCGTCTTCGAGACTGTAGGGCGGGTGGGGCGGCATTGCGTACCACGCGGCCAGCGAAGGGTGCACGCTCACGTACGTGCGGCCAACGTTGGTGCCAGTTCGACCCTTCGCTTCACGGCGGGGGCCTGGCAAGAGGTGCCCTCCGCTGGCAGCAAGACGGGCCGCAAGGTCGCCGCGGGTCCCATGCCAGAAGACAGTGGGCGCGTCGGTGGTGGGTTGGCGGAGGTCCCACGTGAGGTAGGGGAAGATTGTCTCGCCTGAGTTCCCGCCCGAGTCTTCCAGCACCCAAGTGAGGCGGTTCGGGGGCCTCTGCATGATGTCAGTCCACGGCCCCAGCGCTTGGAGTGTTAGATCATGGGTAAATCGAGGATGGTCGTGGAGTCGCAGAGCGTCTTTGATGTCCTCTGTAGACACGCCACTGTTACCAAGCGCAAAGCCGTTTTGGTACAGGGCGTTGAGGATGCTCTTCGGCGGCACGGGGACCGCTGGGTCGCGCTGGATAGTGTTGCGTAAGTTGCGTGTCGGTGGCTTGAGGGCTGTGTAAGGCATACCAGGGCCTGAAGGCGCCTGGGGCCTGGCGGGTGATGCATAGCGTGCTCGCTGTCGTGGTGGTTGGGTGTCCGCGTCGGGAGAGGAACCACGAGCATCAGCATGTCGGAAGATGGACCACGGGCTAACGTGGGTGCACTCACGTGTTTCCCTTGCCTCGGTGTCGCTGCCGTGTGCTGTGGCGTCCTCATTAGTCGGTAGGTTACCGTATGCCGCGCCGCTTTTGGAGCCGTCTCGCGGGGACGGGCTGGTCGATCTTGGTGTGACAGACGAGGCTCGCGATACGGCGGCAGTGACTTCGACGATGGCGGCGGTGGTGGCGGTGGTGACATCGGCGACTGCAGCGGCAACTGCTGCGGTGTAGTGTTCCTGCAGCAGCGGATGTCGGAGTGAGTGCACGTGTTGGTCGTCGTGTTCGTCGGCAAGCGTGCACGGCATTTTGTATGTGGCCTCATCGCGCGGCCTCCTGCTCGGTTGGCAACAGCGGAGGCACCACTGGGCTGTGGATGAGTCCAGGGCCCGCGCACAGATGCGGGCTCCTACGTGTCCGACGGCTCCTTGAGCAAGAAGTTTGGCGCCGACGAGTAGAAGACCGCACACAACTCCGCCCGTGGCAATAGCCCCGAGTTTGCCGCTGGCCCATTTCAGGACACCCCCGAGGCCGACCCCGACTGCGCTGGCTCCGCCCGAGACGCTATCTCTGAGTTTGACGCTGGTCCACTTGAGAGTGGCCCACAATGCGGACGTGACGTTGTATGTCGTTGTGCGTCGGGATGTGGTGGGCACAGATGGGCCTGGTGCCGCCGCTTCACGTCGTCGTCGTTGTCGGTAGCTGGGGTCTCGGCTCGGTGTCGGCAAGTACCCATCGATCTGGTCCTTGTACGGCATTGCTATCACGATGGCGTACGTGGCCACAAAGAGGCAGATGAGGCAGCCACAGTGTCGTGATGCCGCTGCGCTGTGCTGGGGCTCGTGGGAACCGCTGGCATCTGGGTACTCGTCATCGATGGGGTCGTTGTCGATGTCGGCCTGCCAGTGGTCAATGACACTGGGGTTGGAGTCAGTCACGTTAACACGGCAGACAGAGGTGCGGGGCGTGGTGCTGCCACCTGCGGTCTGGGGATGTCCAGGTCAGCCAGTGCTGCAGCGGGGCTGAAGCCGCCACTGCGCGGGCTGGCATGAGCTGGCGATGCAGTGGCATGGCTTGTCGCGTCGGCGGCAGTGGCGCCTTCAGCGTCGTTGAGCTGTGCGCAGGGGTCGGCCTGGGCCGAGTTGTTGGGCGGACTGCTGTGCGACGAGGTGTGCCCTAAGTGGGGTTCACTGTCACGGTCACGCTGGGCCGTGTCGCCTGGTGGTGTCGTGCCGTCGCGATCCTGGGTTTCCATGTCGTCCTGGCTATCGTCCACATGGACCGAGCCCAGGGATATGTTGCTGATATCGTCCGACGCGTGGAACGAGTCCAGGGGTGTGTCGCTGATGTCGCTGGCCGCGATGTGCTGGAGCAGCCATGATACGGGGTCGTCTGCGGCCTGATCACCCGTGGCGTGCTGGGCGAGGCCAGCTGGCGGTGGTGGGTTAAGCGGTTCCATCGGTGCCGCGGCGAGCTCTGCCTCGACAAGCGGCTGCATGTCTGTCGGGTGGTGCAGGATCGCATCAGCGAGGTGCGCCAGGGCGTCTTGGTCGGGTGGGGGAAGGCCTCTTGGTAGTAAGGCGTGGGCCCGTGAGAGGTATGGCGGCAAAGGTGCCGTGAAAGCTTCAGGGCCGACAAGCTGGGCACGAGCACCCTGGTATTCCAGAAGGAGGCCAAAGTAGCGGGTGGAATACTCGCGGCTGCCCTGGATACGAGTGAGGTTGCGGTTTGTGCGCTGTCTGTCGGGGCCCGCTCTATACCAGATGTCCTCGCACATGTCGAACGCGGTGAGCTGGCGCAGGGCGTCGGTTGTGTCCTCAGAGTCCTCCTGGAAGAGGTGATCGTACTGTGGCAGATGAAGCGTCGCCAGGATGTACGGGACGCAGTCCTCGAGCCATGCCCAGAACACGTCCTGGTGGTCCTCACCTGGTGCCCACGCCGCAGCGCACGGTATGAGCCGGGCGCGGATCATCATCAGGTGCCAGAAAGCGGGGTCCTCCTCGGGTTCGCCCCTAGCGCACAGGGGGGTGGTGAGACCCGTGGGGCTATAGCGGGGCACGACAGCGGGGCTGAAGCCGCCACTGCGTGCCTGGCCTGTATCAACGTCCCCGTCAAGGATCTGCTGCACCACGGTCGAGGCCACGCTGGGGGTGGATTTCGATGCATGTGTCGTAGTTGACAAGGGCGTGCATGCGCTCACGATGGCGCCCAGCGATCCGTTGCCGCACGGACCCGCGGCGGCGGTGCTGTTCACGATCGGGTCCAAAATGGTGCAGTGATCGTACTTGTAGATGCTGTCATCGTAAAGGTAGAAAAGAGTCCCACGTTCAGCATGTCGCAGGAAAACCTCACCTCCATGCTGGGGCGCACCGCCTGAAGACGGGTGTGCTCCAGCGAGCGAGGGGAGGGCCAGGCTGCAGGCAAGGCGCCACATGATGGCGAGGCCTGGCGGGCGGCGCGAGCGATGAGCCAAAAGCTGCATGTCAGCACGCATCCTCAGATACCCCTGCATGCTCATGTACATTGCAACAATCACGCCCCCTGCAAGATGACGGGTGTCCCTACACCAGATAGCTTGCGCGTGCTGCTGCCAAAACTGACATGATATGACAAGAAAGAGATACGACGCGAAGAGGGAAGAGATGCCTCTGAAGGCGCTTCCTCGGAGGGCTGAGGCAGGCTCTCTGAGGCACCTTCAATAGGGTTCCTGGGTGACCTGGGAGGCGCGATGCTCGTTCGACATTGTTTCGATACCTCTGGGTGCTCGGAATTAGTTCTGGGGCCCTTTTAATGTGGTCTGTCAGCGCGATGGGAGCAGCACGGCCCAGAATAGCAAAGCGCGTACCAGGGGGCAGCAGGATGAGGTTGCGGAAAGCGGGGCAGGCAGAGAGCGGGGGCGCGCAGAAGCTCCAGGGCCGGGCGGGCTCGGCGCGGACACGCAGACGCGCGCCCCCGCCGATCGGGGGGACGGAAACGCGTACGGAAACAGTTGGTACTCCAGGCTGTTGCGAAGCGTCATGGCTCGCCTCGTCTCACCGTCGTCAATTGTCCCTTGTCTCACCGTCGTCAATTGTCATGCATGGCGGCGCCCCGGCGCCCACCTGCAGCGCCCCCGCGGCGCCTCGACTGCAGGCCGATGTCCGATGTCCGATGTCATGGCTCGCCTGTGGGCCCACCAAAGAATGTTCTCAGAGCCTTATGTGGTCTGCGCGGAATGCTCTTAGAACATGTTTGGTTGAGACTGGTTTGTTTCAGCACATCGGGGCTATGTTCTAAGAACGTTGTTTCCGTTCTTAGAACTTTATGCTCTGGGCTATGAGACTATATTCGTGGTAGTGTCTATAGGAATGCCGGAACGGCCGGTTCCTGTGTAAGTACAATGTCCAACAGCAGTTCTTGTACATTCTGAAAAGGATTCGCTGTCGGCCTCGCCGCCGACCTGAGTCACCCAGAGGGCAGGGCTCTGCGGAGTCCCGCCAGCGCTTCGGGCACCTGATCCCAGCGGCCTCCGTGTTAGCGACCAAGAAAACTCGGGACGATCGACATGGGTACGGAAAGAATGGGTACAACGACCGACAGCACCCCTTGTCCGTTTTGAGCAGGACTCGTTGTCGATGCTCGCGTGCCCAACAGCGGCCTCTGTTGGTTTGGGATAACACGTGTTGCTGGGCATCGTACCCGTCTTTTCCCTGCCCATGTCGGGCGTCCACAGCCCCAGGCGCGGCTGTCCCTGATGGAGTCGTTCATGGCCGCGGAGAGGGGCGTCAACGGCAAGGCGGAGGCATCTCCGCCAGCGGCCGCGGAGGGACGCCGCAAGGGGGGTGTGAGGGCAAGTCCCTCTCCCGCTCCTCCTCCTCCGCCTCCGCCTCCTCCGCCTCCTCCTCCTCATCCTTCCCCCTTTCCTGAGAACGCGGGCAACTCCCCGGGCTCGCAGCACCTCGCAGGCCCACCCCACGGCACACCCGCGCTGGAGTCGCCACGCCCACCGTGCGCTGGACCCCACGAGGCAGTCTCGCCCTGGGCGGTACCGCGGGAGGAGCGGCAGAGCCACCCCACAAGCCCATCAGTTTCGGCGGCCCCGCCTACCTCGATTACGCGACCTGCTCAGGGTGCGAGGTGTTCGGATGACCCGACAGGGATCCCATGATGGATCTACGCATGGAGTTTTCCCTGATTGCCCTCCACCTGTCGGCCGACGTCCGCGTTGATCGGGTCTTGAGTGATGGACCTCCCCAGCATCGGCAAGGGGATCCGTGCACGTCGGTTTCAGCGGCTCCCTCGTGTTCGATTGCGCCCTCGGCTTCGATTGCTTCGGGCGTAACGCTCACCGCACCTGAGAATGCGGAGACCCCCTCGGGTTCGCAGCACCTTGCTGGACCAGCGCATGGCAGAGCCGCGCTGGAGCCACGCTCACCGTGCGCTGGGTCCCACGGGGCAGTCTCGCCCGAGGGGGGTTCGCAGGAGGAGCGGCAGAGCCGTGCCACACGGACATCTATGGCGCCTTCGACCTCGATGTCAGTGCCAGCGCAGCCAGGGCAGGAGGCGAGATCGCACGTGGATCAGCACAGGCCGATTGCTTTCGCTCGTTTTGAGGACCTCACTACTAAGTTTGTCCGACGTGCCCTAGCCAGAGCCATCGGCAAGGGCAAGTTGCAGTTCTCACGTTGGGTCCGTGCCCGTTGGAAAGATAAGGCGGGGGCCCTTCATCGATATGTCAAGGACCCGAGTGGGGAGGTATTGGAGTTGCAAGGCTCTGCGGACCCCAACGCTATTATGACTGCTCGTGCGGACTATTGGCGAAGGGTGTGGCAGGATCCAGTGGACACTGTCTCAGATATCTTGCTCGCCCTTCGCCGGGCTCGGCAATGTGCGCACGGCCAGGCCTTACCGCAACTCACTCTTTTCGACCTCGACTCAGCGCTCGCGCGCATGCCGGCCAAAAGGCCACGGGTGTTTACAATTTCACTGTTGATGACGTCGCCAGGCTGCCCAGGGCTGGGCGACAGGCCTGCGTCGATCTTCTCAACCTTTGTGAAGACAAATGGACATGGCTAGTGCAGGTTCACGCCACGCTCGGTGCTGTCGCCCCCAAGCCTCAAGGGGGGGACCGGGTCCTTGGATTCCTCCCTACATTGGGCAAGATCTGGTCCCACGTAAGGGCCTCCCAAGCCAACTGCTGGTCTGATGGCCTTGAGGCCCATAGGGATGCGGCTCTGGCGGGGTCCTCAGCTCTACGTGCTGCCAGGATTCGTCTTCTCATGGACGGGGCGGCCATTGCGAATGGCAAGCACGTCGCATGCTTGCTACTCGACCTGGCAAAGTTTTACGATGGCGTCTCGTTCGTTTTGCTTCTTCAGTTCGCTGGCAGAGCGAACTACCCCATGATCGTTGCACTCGCGGAGATTCAGATGTGCCTAGCCCCACGCCTTCGCAGGGCCAAGTCGTGGGTCAGTCCGCGCATTGGCCCCGCCCACCCCCTCGCCGCGGGGAGCCCGAGAGGGGTAAACCTCGCCAAGTTTTTTCTCCATCCTATTTTGACCACGTGCACAGTTTGAGCCCTGCCCCCGACCTGCGGACATACGTTGACGACACCTCCGCCCGCATGGAGGACGACGATGAGCAGGTCGTTGCAGTGGGGACCGTTGAGGTGGGAAAGGAGTTGGCGGCGCAGTTCCGTAAGTACCGTCTCGTACGATCGGAGAGGTCTACCTTGGTTGCTTCCGGCACGCGGCTTGGGAAAGTCATGGCCAGGGCCCGCCGCGTGGACGGCATCCCTATGATCTACTCCACGTGCGCCACCGACCTCGGCGTCGACGCGACCCCAGGCAGGCGTAGGGTTACCAAGAGGACTGCAGCCAGAAGCGTCAAGGCCCGCAAGCGTGTCGGGCGCATTCTTCGCATCAGAAAGTTGGGTGCCAAATTGCATCGCGAAACAGCGGGTCTTTGGTCCACATGCCCCAGGCCATCCACGGTCATGAAGCTGCAGGGCCCCCCCCCCTCCCTCTCGACTCCCAGCTATCACAAGGCAGGCCAGTGCCTCCCTGTCGGGGGCCAAGCGAGGCAGGTGCCCCACCTTTACGCGAGCGCGCACCGTGCAGGACAAAGACCCTGACCTACAGCTCCCCGCCAATCTCATACAGACGTGGTTTGGCATATAGTTTTCGCGCCCATAGTGGCGCCCGGCCATCAGGATGGAGTGGTCCACGATCAAGGATCGGGTCATCAGGGACTCCACGATCAATTGGAACTGCGTGCGCGGGCCTGTCGGCGCTATCATAGCCACACTCCACCATGTAGGATGGCAACCGAATTTCCCAGAGGCTTGGGAGCGCCCTACGGTTCAGGGCACCGATATTTGGACCTTCCCTACCTCTGGCTCCGAGGATTTCCGCAGGACCGACGCCACTGAGCTAATCGACGACTTCATCCACGACGTGTCTATGCTCATATGGCGCAAGGCCTCGGATCACACGACTCTCACGACCTTCAGAGGGGAGCTGACATGCTCGGGGTCGCCCGCGAGCTGCGACGCTACGAGGCCAATGGAGAGCAGGACTTGCGGGCCACTGCGCTCACAGTTGCTTCGGGAGGACAATGGCCATTGGCAATGCAGTTCGAGGCAGGTTATTCGCGCTCACGCGTCTGCAAGAGATGTGGACGAGGGCTTGGGACGGCTTACCATCGCGCGTGGGATTGCGAGAGAAATCAAGGCCACGAAGACTACGACATATGCCAGAGCCTCCTCCCCCGCGCTGCATCCTCCCATGAGGCTGAGCCTTCCGACTGGCTCCTCGGGGCCTTTATGAGCTCCCATACGAAGCGCGCTTTCTCGGAGGACATGGTCTTGGAGATGGGCTTCCACGTGTTCGGTGGCCCGAGTCTGCTGCGTAGGCCTCCCGAGACCCCGCTTTTGATTTTTTGGGGGGCTCTGGGGGCCATTGCAGTAGCGATCCTAGGCGTAAGCGTTGTGGCGTGGCCATGACCGCCCTCGAACAGGCCCCAGGTGACCCCGCCCGCTGGCTGCCTGTCCGGGGAGCGCGGGCCCCACTCGGGCCGGAGGCAGACGGTCCCCAGAGCGGGGCTTCGCGCTTTCATTCTTTCGTTGCAGCTGCTGCCTTTGCCATTTCAGCACTTCACGTACCATCTGGCACTCTGTGTTAGTATGGAAAGTTGGCAGATTCACTCGGCCCGCCCCGAAGGAGCATGATTCTGACCTCTGGAGGTTCTTTGTCGCCCGCAGGTCCTCCCCTGTCTCTCTTGCTTGGACCCCCTCCCACCTCGAGCAGGATCCCGGCCGTCTCTGGACCTGGGAGGAGGCGCCCGCGGCGGTCGGCAACGCAGCGGCCGACGCCCTGGCCAGCGAGGCCGCCGCCCGTGGCCTCTCCCCAGCCCTCCCCGCAGGATGGGACATTAGAGCGGTGGCCCGCGTCGACCTGGAGACGGCGCTCATTCGCGCCAGGCTGCGTCGCAGTCTGATCGGCACGCTTGAAGTTGACTCGTGGGAGGGGGAGTGGGCGGGGGGGCGAACAGACTCGGCCCTCCTGGTTGCGGCCGCCAGACCTTGCCCAGACGCCCGCCTGGGAGCTATCAGTTTCCCGACCGCCTCAGGCGCTGGTTGACGTGAAGTCACTGGCAATCGGCAACATTTCGGACCTTCATACCCTTCGTGCGTGTGTGTGCGTGTGTGTGTGTGTGTGTGTGTGTGTGTGTGTGTGTGTGTGTCTGTGTGTCTGTGTGTCTGTGTGTCTGTGTGTGTCTGTGTGTGTCTGTGTGTGTCTGTGTCTGTGTGTGTGTGTGACGTGTGGCCACACGGCCACCACCGACCCTCCCCACTTGGAACGCCCCTGCCCCCATTGTTCGCAGTCGCAATGGGCAAGAGAACCTCTCTAGGATTGCGAAGGGCAAATTTCCATTTTACAATTTTACAGGGTGGCGAGGGGGGTCGCGGACTCCGCCAGGGAATCCATCCCTGCCTGCCGTGCTCGTGCTGAGGGACAGGGCCCCCTTTGAATCCTGAATACTGAATCCCCCTCTCCATGTCCTACTCTTTCCCTCCTTTCCCTCATCCTCCGCCCCGTCCTCCCCCATCTCCTCCTTCTCCTCCTCCTGCTCCTCCTCCTCCTTCTCATCCACCTCCTCCTCCTCCTTCTCGTCCACCTCCTCCTCCTCCACCTCCTCCTCCTCCTCCCTGCCTGGCGCTCGCGTGGCCACTGCACCAAGAGCAGCCTGCAAGGATGGAAGGATTGCTCCAGAGATCTCCGACAGCACCCCCTCCGCGGGCGCGCGGCCGCTCCTCTGGCAGTGGCGCCAACCCCCAGGGACTCCAAAAAGTTCGTGCCCCGCCTCCTCGTCGTCGTCCTCCTCCTCCTCCTCCTCCTCCCTCCTCCTCCTTATCTTCTCCTCCTCCTCCTCCCCTCCTCCTCCTCCTCCTCCTTACTTCCTCCTCCTCCTCCTCCTCCTCCTCCTCCTCCTCCTCCTCCTCCTCCTCCTCCTCCTCCTCCTCCTCCTCCCCCTCTTCGTTTCAGTCGCCCCAGCCTTGCCGCCCGAAGCCCCAGGGGATCATCCCATGTTCGACTGCGCCGCCGCGCGTTTCCGCCGCCACGCTCGGGCGGGCCGCCTCGGGGGAGGGGGGGTCCTCGGGGCTTTCTTCGGGGCCTTTAGGCGGGAGCGCTTGGGGTACACAGCGGGAGCCTCTCGGGTCCGCCTTGCAGCGTTCCTGGCTCGTCGAACGGCTCCGGAGGCCGTCTCGGCACGACCTCGAGCACGGGCCGACGATGTTGTGGCCATCGGAGCCGAAGGTATCGGATTGGGTCGGGTCGGCCAACCTTTTGCCTTCCGTCTTACCTCGTGGTCCTCCTTCGCTTCCTCATCCTGCGTCCCCTCCTCATACCCCTCCTCCGCCTGCTTCCCCCATGCCCCCTTTACGGGGAGATTGATGAAACCCCCCTCCTAGCAACGTCGATCAGCGAGCTGCCCTTCAGATATGTTCGTCCGCCTGATGTGGCCCCTGGTTGTTTCCGCGAGAGTGTGTTTTTTATGTTATTTCTTAGGGCCCCCCGACGGTGTGGTGACGACACCGTGTGATGGGTCAGTGGGGATTCGGGGTCACCGCGCGGCGCTGGTTCTCGGGTCCGCATAGTAAAGACGGGCAACCTTCCCAAGGGTACCCTTGCATCCTTGCCTCCTCGGTGCATCCTTGGCCACTTTCGTTGGCCGCGCCCCGCTCGAAAACTTCGAGATGGGCTTCCAGGGGCCTTGCATCCTTTTCGCGCCTCCTTACTACACGGGTTGACCGCATCGGGTGACTGGGGCCTCCAGGGTCGCACCACCATGCGGCGGCGGACCGCGCGGTGAGGCTGTTTGCGGTTCCAGGGTCGCCACGCGGTGCGTCCCCGGGCGGTGTTGTTTTGGCGCCACGCGGCCTGGGCTCGGGCCCCGAGGGCCCTCGGCTCGAGAGGGCCTCGAGCCGAGGGAGGAAAAAACACGAGGAGCGACGTCGCCCTGCCAGATCTCGTGTTCGAGGGGCCTCACAGTTTGTAGAGACGGAGGACGAGACCGCCCCGCCTCCCCGCCAAATGCTTGCGAGTGGCAGAGCACGCCGTCCCTGTCCCCTGTCCCCCAGTGCGCACCGTCGCGAGGGAGCTGGTTGGAGGGGTGGTGCTAGGGGCGATGGTCTAGGGAGGAGGCGCATTTGCACTTTTTTGTGAAACACTCAGCATGGGGCCTGTGAGCACCAGAGTGGGGAAGGCAAAGCACTGCAGAAGGGCAGAAGAGTCAGAGGTCTTGCACACGAGGGGCTGGGTCCCGTCTACGCCAGGATCCGTCCTACTGTGCAAGTTTCAGCGCAGGGCCGGAAAAAGAGTCGGTGTATGGAGTCGGGGAGTTTCTGACCCGGGTCCATCCAGACCCGGGTCAGTCAGGCCTTGCAGACTCCTGCAACATCCTGCAAGATCCGGCACCCCAACCCGGGTCAATGCGAATGATCCTGCAAGATCCTGCAGGATCTTGCACCCAAGCCCAGGTCAACGCGACCCCGGCCTTGCAGGATCCTGCAAGAGCGGGCGCTCCTGGCTGACCCCCGTTTGCATCGACCCCCGTCTCCAGGCTCCCGGTGGAGGTCGGGCCCCTGCCGATGCCCAGGCTTGGCATCGCTCGGACGTGTGTACTCTTTCCTCGGCGAGGACCATCGAGGAGCATCCGTGATCATTTCGCGAAAAAGCCACGCACAAAACCGGAAAAAAAACACAGGGAATGGACGTCCGAGCGATGGCCAGCAGGGGCCGCCCCTCCCCCGCAGGCCTCCCGCGCGGCGCCCGCGCGCGCGCGGCGCGCGGCGCGCGCCGGCGGAGGCCTCGAGGCCGCCCGCCGCGCGGGCGAGGGAGGCGGCCGTGGCCTCCAGGCCCCCGGAGGCGAGCGGCGCGGGGGCGGTGCTGCGGGGGCGGCCAGAGGGGGGGGGCAGCTGGCACGCCCGGCATCGCTCGGGCATGTGCATTTTTTCTCGGCGGGGGCCATCGAGGAGCATCGTTGGATCAGTAGGCGAAAAAAACAGAGGGAATGGACGTCCGAGCGACGGCCAGCACGGGGTCAAGTCGGGCCTGTCCCTCTGCAGGAGGAATCTGAGAGAATAGGCGCAAGATACTCTGGGGACGTGTTTTTTTATGATTTGGCTCATTTTGAGTTTTTGAGGGTGTTTTTATTGTTCGTCCAAAATCCCCCTCTAGGTGGACATGCCCGACCTAAGCATAGGGGGATGCATTGATTAGGTGTTCGACCATGGACCCCTTGTTCACTGCAAGCGTCTTGCTTTCAAGCCGAAGACAGCCGGAAACCGAGGAAAGTCAAAGAAAGTTTTCAATCGCCCAAGTCCGTCAGAAGACCGTCAGAAGACCGCAGAAAACCGCCGAAGACCGCCGACGACCGCCACGAAGACCGCCCAGGGCCAGTGAGTAACAAGGGGTCTATCGTCGAATGCGTAGTGTCGACCCCCAATCGCCCATTGATCGCGTCTCTTAGTCCCGCCCCGCCCAGGAAGGTGCGGATTCGCAATACGGGGGCCTCTCGCCGATCCATCGACGATGTATCGTCAATGACGGCAGTCAACCCGTATAGTAGGAACGCATAATAAGGATGCAATGGCCTCGGAAGGCCATGTCGACACTTCGCGAGCGGGTCGCGGCCAGCGAAAGCGGCCACGGATTGGCCGAAGGGCAAGGATGCAAGGTTAACCTTTGAGAGTTGCTCATCCTTACTATGCTGGTCGACTGTAGGACGGGGCGGATCTCATTGTGGAGGCCACGGTATCTCTCCAGATTTCACGGCGCTTCTTCTTATTTCAATACGTTCCCCCACCCCCCTGTGTTGCACCCATGCCGCTGGTGAGCAACCGCGTGAGCTCCCGAGCTCAACCGATCGGACATTTCTAGCAACACGCGAAAGTTATCAGGAGTAGTTTTCGGAAGTTGTCGAGGTGTGGCGTGGTTTCCATCAGCTGCGCCTCGTCGGGAGCGTTCCAGGGATGCCAGAATCGTCCCGAACGGCCGCTGCAGGCCCGATGTGTGGCTCATGACCCGAAGGCTGGACGACGAGGAACACCGGGAGGGGTCAGGCCCAGGGGAGAATGTGCAGAGCAGAGTCCATCCGCTTCTAGAAGACCAACATTTGGAGCCTATGCGAAATACTTTTCTCACTCTCAAACCACAAGGGTCTATCGAAGACGCCTACGGCGAATCACCGCCGCCCCCTGCCTTTTTGGAAGCGCCTATGTGGCCGAACGTTGAGGCCAGACCTGCCAAGCTATCGGACCACGTGTTCCCCGAATCGGTTTGGAAAGCCTTCGGGGAACACGTGGGTATCTTGAAGGTCATCTTGTCCGTCTTGGAGGCCTCTTGGGCAAGCTTTGGGCGATCTTTGGGGCTTTTTGGGCCGTCTCGGGCCAGCTTCGAGCCAACTTCGGCCATCTTGGTGGGTTCCTGGCACGTCTGAAGCCGTCGGAAGCCGTTTGGGGGGCCTCTATGGGCCCGACTTGGGGCCCCGCTTAGAATGCTCCAGGGCCGTCTTGGAGGCCATCTTTGGCGTCTGGGAGGCCATCTTGGGCGTGTTGGAGGCCTCTTGGGCCCTCTTGGGGCTCTCTAGGGGCCATCTTGGAGGCCACTTGGGCCATCATGGGGCTCTCTTGGGGGCCTCTTGGGCGATCTTGGGGGCTTCTTGGGCCGTCTTGAGCCGTCGGAGAGCCGAAAAGGCGCAAATCCAAAATCCTTCAAAAACCAACGGAAAATCAATGATTTTGGCCTCTTCGGACTCTCCTGGAGGACCTCTTGGAGGCCTCTTGGGCCGTCTGGGAGGCCTCTGGGGGGCCTCTTGGGCCGTCTTGGGCCGTCTTGGACTCTCTTGGGCCGTTTTGGAGGCCGTCTTGGGCCATCTCGGGCGGACTTGGAGGCCATCTTGGGCCATCTTCGCGATTTTTTGAGGATGTCCCGAGTGGAAAAAAAAAGATCAGCTACAAATTAAAAAAAAAGGAAAAAAAATAAAAAAATTTAACGGAACGGGGCCGTTTTTGGGCATTGACAGACGGATTTTCGGGAATTTACGCGTGGCCGGCGGGACGGGCCGAAGCCCACTGGGGAGTTCTTTTAGAAAAAGAACCAAAACCAAAACCTGAAACGTCCAGCACGCCGTGCACCCCTGCAAGCAGGGGGCGGCGGATCTAGTGGCCTTCGGTCCTTCCCGCCACCGCGCTAGGGTTGTGGATCAGGGTTCTCAAGGGATGCTTCTCGGGGTCTCTTCGGAGGCCTTCGGGGGCCTTTTGGGGGCAGTTTGGGGATCTCCTGGAAACCTCTTGGGGCCCTTTGGGGGCCTCTTGGGGGCCCCTTGGGGCCCCCTGGGCGCCTCTCAGGACCGAGGGGGTTCAATGTCCCGCGTCGTCGACGGGGAGGGGGTCGTCGAGGGTGGTTCGCCGAGGGGATCTTCCGAGGGGGGCAACCGAGGTGGCCTCCCACGGGGCGTCGTCGAGGAAGGTCGTAGAGGGGGGTCGTCGACGCACCCGAGGGCGGCCGCCGAGGCAGCCACCCGGCTAGGGCCATGGAGGGGGGCACCCACGGGGGGCCCCCGCGGGGACCACCCGAGGGGGGCACCCGCGGGGGGCCCCCGAGGGGGGAGGGCCCCGGGGAGGCTCAGGTCGCGCTCGTTGTACTTCGCGGTTCTCGTCGTGCCCGTCGCACCCGTCGTGCGCCCATCGTTCTCGTCGCATTCCTCGCCGCACTCGTCGCGCTCGGTGCATTCGTCGAACTCGCTGTCGTCCGGTTCGGTCCGGTCCGGTTCGGGAAGGAAGTTCGGCCCAGTTCAGGATCCCATTCGAAGGCGGTCTTGTTCGGTTCAGTTCGATCGTCGACAACGACCAGCTTGGTTCGCGTTGACATAGACTGGTTCGCACAGGTTCGGTTCGGCTGGGTTCTGTTCGGGCGGTTCGGCTCGGTTCCAGAACCACCCTGAAATCAGTCAAACACCAAAATGGATGGTCAATGATTTTGCTCTCTTGGGACCCTCTTTGGAGGGCTCTTGTTATTCGGGGGCATATTTAGGGTTTCTTGGGCCGTCGTGAGGCCATCTTGGGCATCTTGGAGCGCATTAGGGCCGACCCAGGGCCCTATTGGACCGTCTTGGCCGCCTCTTGGGGCTCTCTTGGTCCGTTTTTGGAACCTCTTGGTTCCGAAAAGTCATGCGAGAGCAGGCCCCAGCTTCTGGAACCCCCAGCAATATCCAGATATGTAGGGTTCGGGCCATCTCGTATTGAATATGCCAAGACCGAGCATGCAGGATTCAAGAGACCTGAGGACACTTCAATTGGTACCTCAGGGCACGATGGCGGAAATGTGGATATGTCAATATATGTATCTGTTCGTTTGCATATATCTATATATATATATATATATGTAGAATGAGAGAGGAGAGATAAAAAGAGAGAGAGAGAGAGAGAGAGACGGAGAGACAGAAAGAGCTATAGAGAGAGAGAGAGAGAAACATACAAAGAAGGCAGCCTTAGACCTCGGACCCGCGCCTGCCAAGCCGTATACTTCGGCTCCCTTACCGCGTAACGTGGAGAACCTCTCCGTCGCACGTGTAGCACTCGCAGAGCGGGCAAATGATGCGGTACGGCAAAAGTTGTGGTAGGGGTAGTGTGATCGGTCTCGCGCGGGGCATACGTTGGCTCGCGTGCGCCATGGTCGTCTTGTGCCAGCATTGTTCGCCGAACGCGTTTCGCTAGTCGCAAAGTGCCTACTCGCAGACGTCCAGAAACAAAACAACTTCCTATATGTAAGGGAGCGTAAATCCCCCGCGGCGGATCCAGGCTATTTGTGAATAGTTACTTTGCTAGTAGTGGAGCGCGCTTGTTTAATTGTAGCACGTGGCACTTGATTGCTTAGTTGAATACTGGAATGCTGTTGCGAGTAGCAGCATCTGATCGGGATCGACTTGGCAAGTCTGGTGGCCGGGCCAGGTGATGGAGCCCACGCAGGATTCGCAGCAGGGCACGGCCAAGGTGGGAACATGCTCTGGGGCATGGGCAGCAGCTTGATCGATCCTGTAGTGTTCCTGATAGCGAAAAGCCCGGCGCAGAGCCTACCAATCCGAATGAAGGGCGCTGTGCCCCATGGTCTGCTTGCACTATCGGCGCCGTCAGTGACGAGGACAGCAGAAATATTGCAGCTGGTCGGGACACCATTGGATGACTGCCAGCAAACATACGCATACACCGAAACATGTGGCTGAACAAAGAGATGAAGGATACGGCAATCTCTTGATAGTGGGTGCCAGGACTCGGCGTAGCTAATCCTCGATTTGTCAGTTTGCGCGCGCCTGCAGGCGAGCCCCTGCTTTCTGCTTGCATCGAAGAGTGACCAAATGGTCATGTGTTTCATGGTATACTTGCTCCTCCGGTGAGTTTTCATGTCAACAGCGTCCAGTATGCACCAGCTTCTCTGTTGAGGTTGAAACTCTAATTTTCCGACGGGCGTCCCACATGACATTAGCTGTTGTCTAGGCCAAAAGACATAGGGAAACCAGAGTTGCTGGTCTGCTTCCTGGCTCATGGTATCCGCTTTTGCTTGTTGGCCTCCGTGGGCCAGATCGATAGAAATCCCGATTGGCGTCGAGGACTGACTGGCCTCAGCGCTCATACGATACAATTCGGTAGTCTGCCCCCCCCCTGTCTCCGTGGGCCGAGGATCCTGAGCCTGGGTGCGTCGGGTCCACCGGGGGCCAGCCGCATGCCACACGGGAGAACAATACGTCAGGGCTTTCCAGGAGAGGCCGGACCGATGAGTTTTCAGGGGCTGTTGCATCCATTTCCCGTCGTCGCGCAGCAAGGCCACAGCGAGGCGCGGGTTCGCGGCGCTTCACGGTTCGCTGGCAGTCGGTCTGCTTAGGGAGGTCCTGCCCTCCGGGGAGGTCTGCTAGAAGTCGATGGGCCGTCTGGGCCGTTCTCGGGCGTTTGCCTGTCTTTCTGGGACTTTTGTGGCCGATTTGGTGGCCAGTTGGTTGGTTTGTTCGTTCATTGGCAGCGGTTGGTGGGTTGGTTGGTTGGTTGGATGGTTGGCTGATTGGTTGGCCTGTCAGGTGTATGAGCGGTTGGTTGGCTGGATGGTCGGTTGGTCGTTTGGTTGGTGTGCCTAGTTGATTGGTCGGTGACCCGCTTTGTTGGCTGGTTGCATGGCTGGCATGTCATACAGTGGACACCCGTGCTAAGAAACACCCCTCTCGATGATTTTGCGATGAAGAGCACGAAGTTCCCACCAAAAATCAATGGACGTCCTGGGTCTCAGGGTTGGGTTTCTTGTGGAAGGTTTCTTGTAGATTGGCCCCCACTGTATGAATTGACAGATGCAGTGTGCGCAGGCTGGCGCCAATGAAAAGGATAATCACAGTTGCTTCTTGCAGGCGGGCGGGGGAAACGCGAAGCCAATTGGCGTCGACCTGGTGCCGGAGGTGGCAGTGTATCGCTTAGGATTTCTTGGGGGCGTCGTTGGGAGCCTTGTAGAGGCTCGGAGGGGCGATTTGGTGGCGTCTTGTGGGCTTGAACGGCCTCGTGAGCATATCTAGTGTTGAGTCGGGCCCGTCCCTCTACAGGAGGACGATTCAAGAACAGTCAAGTCTCGGCACAGTTCTTTAGTCCCAAATCCGCCTTTAGGAGGACATGCCCGACCTTAATCGAAGACGCCTACGGCGAATCACCGCCGCCCTCTGCCTTTTTGGAAGCGCCTATGTGGCCGAACGTTGAGGCCAGGTCTGCCAAGCTATCGGACCATGTGTTTCCCGAATCGGTTTGGAAAGCCTTTGGGGAACACGTGGGCGTCTTCAAGGTCATCTTGGTCGCCTGGTGGCCATTTTGACCCTTTCGGGCCTTCTCGGAGGACGTCTTGGAGGGCTTTTGGGCCGTCTTGGAGGCCACCTTGAGCGTCTTGGAGGCTTCTTGGGCCGTCTTGGGGGCCTCTTGGGGCCGTCTTGGGCCTCTTGGGCGATCTTTGGGGGCACTTGGGCCGTCTCAGGCCGTCGGAAGGCCGAAACGAAGCAAATGCCACAATCCTTCAAAGACTCGTGCGAAATCAACGATTTTTTGGCTCTTTCTGGCCTTCCTGGGAGCCCTCTTGGAGGCCTCTTGGGCCGCCTTGGGTCATCTTAGTGCCATCTTCGGCCGTCTTGGTTGGCCCCTGGCCCGTCCGACACCGTGGGAAGCCGTTTGGGGGGGCTCTCTGAGCCGACTTGGGGCCCTTCTGGATTGCTCCAGGGCCTTCTTGGAGGCCATGATGGGCGTCTTAAAAGCCTCCTGGGCCGTCTTGGGGGCGTCTTGGGGCCGCCTTGGGGGCCTCGTGGGTGCCATCTTGGAGGTCTCTTGGGCGATCTTTGGGCGAGCTTTGGGGGCTCTTGGGCCGTATCGGGCCGTCGGAAGGCCGAAACGACGCAAATGTCAAACTCCTTCAAACACCTATGGAAAACCGTATGTTTGGCTCTTTCTGGCCTTCCTGGAGGCCCTCTTGGAGGCCTCTTGGGCCGTCTTGGGCCAGCTTCGAGCCAACTTCGGCTATCTTAGTGGGCCCCTTGCCCGTTTGATGCCGTCGGAAGCCGTTTGGAGGGCCTTTTTCTGGGCCGACTTGGGGCCCTCTTTGGGTGCTCCATGGCCGTCTTAGAGGCCATCATGGGCGTAGTGGAGGCCTCTTGGGTCGCTGTTGTGCCCTCTTGGGGCCGTCTTGGGGGCTTCTTGGGCAGTCCTGAGGCAGTCTTGCAGGCCTCTCGGGCGCTGTTGGGGGCGATCTTGGGGGCCTCTTGGGCCGTCTTAGGTCGTCGCAAAGCCGAGAAGAAGCACATGCCAAAACCCTTCAAACACCAAAGGAAAATCATTCGAAGAGGACGAGTTCCAGGACTGCATCTACGCTCTTATTCAGCAGAACCGTGTCGAATTGGACGAGGATGAAGTCACGTTCAACGATTACGCGGCCAGCATCGAGCTCCACAAACATATCCCAGAGCGACCCTACCTAGGAGTTGGAGCCCCGAGGAGAGCAATCTTAGTAGTAACTGTAAACGCCGTCCTCCTCCTTCTCCTCATCGTCGCAGTTGTAGCAGTAGCGGTAGTAGTAGTAGTAGTAGTAGTAGTAGTAGTAGTAGTAGTAGTAGTAGTAGTAGTAGTAGTAGTAGTAGTAGTAGTAGTAGTAGTAGTAGTAGTAGTAGTAGTAGTAGCAGTAGCAGTAGAGGTCGTAGTAGTATAGTAGTATTCTAGTAGTAGTAGTAGTAGTAGTATTAGTAGTAGTAGTAGTAGTAGTAAGTAGTGTAGTAGTAGTATTAGTAATAGTCTAGTAGTAGTAGTAGTAGTAGTAGTAGTAGTAGTCGTAAAGCAGTAGCGTAGCATAGCAGTAGCATTAGCAGTAAGCAGTACAGTAACATTCATAGCAGTATAGCACAGTAGCCATAGCAACAGCAGCAGCAGCAGCAGTAGTAGTAGTAGTAGTAGTAGTAGTAGTAGTAGTAGTAGTAGTAGTAGTAGTAGTAGAACTAGTATAGCGTGATACCTACATCTACATCTAGACCTACATCCACATCTACACCTACAGCTACATCTACATGTACACATGCATCTACATCTACATCTACATCTACAACTACACTCACATCTACATCTACATATACACCTACATCTACACCTACATGTACATCTACATCTACATCTACACCTACCCTGCAATCTAACTATACATCTACAACGTGCTCATGTTTTACTCCTGCCAAGAGGCTTGCAGGCTGTTCAGCACAACAGGTCGTATCCTTCTCCCTCATCGTCGCAGTTGTAGCCGTAGCGGTATAGTAGTAGTAGTAGTAGTAGTAGTAGTAGTAGTAGTAGTAGTAGTAGTAGTAGTAGTAGTGTACGTAGTAGTAAGTAGTAGTAGTAGTAGTAGTAGTAGTAGTAGTAGTAGTAGTAGTAGTAGTAGTAGTAGTAGTAGTAGTAGTAGTAGTAGTAGCAGTAGAAGTGCAGTAACAGTGGTAGTAGTAGTGGTAGTAGTAGTAGTAGTAGTAGTAGCAGTAGTAGTAGTAGTAGTAGTAGTAGTAGTACAGCTGACATACCTACATCTACATCCAGACCTACACCCACATCTACACCTACAGCTACATCTACATGTTCACATGCATCTACATCTACATATACAACTGCACTCACACCTACATCCACTATACACCTACATCCACATCTACACCTACACCTGCATCTAAACATACATCTACACTTTCGCATTGGTGTTGCTCCTGCAAGAGCTGCAGGCTGTTCAGCACAGCAGGTCTTATCCTTCTCCTCATCGTCGCAAATGTAGCAGTAGCGGTAGTAGTAGTAGTAGTAGTAGTAGTAGTAGTAGTAGTAGTAGTAGTAGTAGTAGTAGTAGTAATAGTAGTAGTGGTAGTAGTAGCAGTAGCAGTAGCAGTAGCAGTGGTAGTAGTAGAAGTGGTGGTAGTAGTAGTAGTAGTAGTAGTAGTAGCAGTAGTAGTAGTAGTAGTAGTAGTAGTAGTTAGTAGTAGTAGTACAGCTTAATACCTACATCTGCATCCAGACCTACATCCACATCTACACCTACAGCTACATCTACATGTTCACATGCATCTACATCTACATTACAACTACACTCACACCTACATCCACATCTACACCTACATATACACCTACATGTACATCTACATCTACATCTACACCTACATCCACATGCACACCTACACCTACGTCTAACTCTACATCTACACTTTCGCATTGGTTTTGCTCCTGCAAGAGCTGCAGGCTGTTCAGCAGTGCAGGTCCGGCTTTGCGTTGCCTGTGCTTTGCTTTGTTGTTGCTGCTGTTGCGTTGCCTTTGCTCTGCTGCCATGCTATGCTATGCTATGCTATGCTGCGCTATGCTATGCTATACTATGCTATGCTATTCTTTGTTAGGCTGCACTATGCTGCGCGAGACTGCGCTATGCTATGCTATGCGATGCTAGGGTACGCTCGGCTGCGCTGTGCTATGCTGCGCTATGCTATGCCATGCTGCGCCATGCTATGTTATGCTATGATGCGCGATGATATGCTATGATATGATATGCTATGCATCGCTATGCTATGGTATGATATGCTATGCTGCGCTATGCTATGCTATGCTATGCTATGCTGCGTTATGTTGTGCTATTATATGCGATGCTGCGCTATGCTATGCTATGCTATGCTATGCTGCGCTGGTCTATGCTAAGCTATGCTATACTATGCTATGCCATGCTATGCTATGCTGCGCTATGCTATGTCATGATATGTTATGATATGATGCGTTATGATATGATGCGCTATGAGCATGCTAATGCTAATGCTAATGCGAATGCTAATGCTAATGCTAATGCTAATACTGCGCTGAGCTGAGCTGGGCTCAGCTAAGCTAAGCTAGGCTAGGCTAGGCTAAGCTAAGCTAAGCTAAGCTAGGCTAGGCTTGGCTAGGCTAAGCTAAGCGAAGTTAAGCTAAGTTAAGTAAGCTAAGTTAAGCTAGGCTAAGCTAAGATGAGATAAGCAACGCTAAGCTAAGGGGACGTAACTGGCGGAACCGCGGGGCGGATACTGGGGGAACCGCCCGGGGCGCTTTCCACTGCCCGGCTCTTTTAAGCCCAGAGAGTAAGAACCCTTCTAGGCAGAGCCTAGGTAGGGAATAATGCCACTGCGCTGACGCGCATACCCGCCACCGCGCTTGTGGAAGCTGAGTAGCAAAGATGTTGCATGGCACGGACGTGGCGCTGCATGGTAGCAGTCTCGGGTGCTGGCCGCAGGTGGCCTCCTGGGGGCGAGGGGGTTTCAGGTATCCCTGCTCCAGTATTGTATTAATACTAGTGCGCCCAGATTCGGTGAGAAGGGAGAAGCAGGTGGAGAAGGAGGAGGACAAGGAGGGTTGGGTCCAAGTGGAGGGGGGGGGGAAACGAGGAGGGATCAGGAGGAGGAGGTGGATGAGGAGGCGGAGGAGGAGCAGGAATATGAACATCGGGAGGAATGATGAGGGAGATAAGGAGGGCGGGAGGGAGGGGGGAGGAAGATGAGGAAGGAGGCATGAGGAGGAGGAGGAGGAGAAAGATAATACAACGGTGCCTGTCGGGCTCCGTGCCGTGGAAGGCCTGGCAGCAGCATCACATAATGTGAAACCACGTGCGGGCTGGACATACGCCCGCCGTTACGAGCGCTGTGGCGGGTATCCGAAGCACACGAGACGTTCCGCCGTGATGCCAAGAAACATTTGGCCGTGAACCCCGACAACCACCTCAATCGCCGCAGCGCGTTCGGTCGGTGCCAGTAGTTTCGCGCAGTGTGGGTCAAGGTCGAGGGTTGTGATGACTCGACGACTTGCGGGGCGCGTCCATCGTCACGCCACGATTTGTTGAGCAACGGAGAGCATTACTTCCGCAGGGTGCTGGAACGCGTCGACGGCGTCCTGCGCCCCGGGAAGTTTCTCGTTCAGCGTCGGCTTTCCACGGCGCAGTGCAACATGCCTCAGGATAAGTACCGGAACGAGCATCCTATAGGATGTGGGGCGGCTATCGTTTGGAAAAACCAGGCCGTGGTTTCGCACGCTGATTTGGACCGTCTTTTCAGCACGAAGGATCCTGGCACGATCCTCAGTTCGTTCACGATGGCCTCGCACTTTCGAAGGCTCAAGAGGAGGAAGGACAAACACATCCAGCCCTTCGGTGAACTCGACGAGCAGGGCAGAGACATCGCTATGGAGGTGACGCAATTAACGCGCATGACAGTGATGATTCTGATGAGAGCCCTTGACGACACCGTTCGGCAAGACAGGCACGATGAGTTGGTTTTACCTGAAACGCCGTATCTCCATGCGGAAGATTCAGAGTTTTCGCATGAAGCACGGCAGTGATGATACAACTTTTTCTGATGACAGAAGCGCATCGAAGGCCGAGCAAGCATCACCGCTCCCGTCTGAAGCTGACTCGCCCTTGTCTGGAAAGAATGGCAGCCATACGTTTCTTGCCGCTCACATTTGTCAGCAGCGGAAAAGTTGAGGGTTGCATTCGCATCGCAGCAGCGGCGGTTGAAGTGGTACAGGCAGCCGAGCATTTCAAACGCTTTTATTGTACAGGCGACTGTCTGTCATGAAGTCTGTCTATACAGTCAGTTCACTAAACGTGCAAGGTGGCACGGCTCGGAGCAAACATCGTTCTGCTGCTACTCCTGTTTCTGAGCATCTTCCAGGAATATCTCAGACTGTGTACTGTCTATCGACTTCAGGAAGTCGAGGGCGATGTTTTCGAGGAGCAGTTTGTTGCGCTTGAGACAGGTGCAACTCACGCCGTGAGTTGGGTCCGTGGTCTGGGGGAGCCGGCGCAGTCTCCAGAGATGATGCGTGGCGCGTATGGGGTGCGCGTTGTACGACGTGCCCATCTGCGCTGCCGCCCGTTTCCGCTACCGGTTTCTGGTACTTGGAGTCGCGAGCTGGACTCAGCCCGTCACGATATGACAACGATATCCATTCGAGGCGGGGATCTATGCACGTCCACCGCCTGGGAACCGACGTCCTGGGGACCCAGCGGGCGGTGGACAGGGATGTATACGTAACACCCCGCAGTGGCGGACAAGAGTGAGGGGGCGGCGAGGACGTCGGCAGTCTGCGAGGCTCTGGAGAAGCCCGCCGAAGTCGCCTAGCTTCTACAAATTGTGCAATGAGCCCGCCGCAGGCGCCCAATTTCACATTAACGCAATGTGGGTGGGTCGCGGGCCGGGTCGCGGCCCGACCCGCCAGTTAGGGCTTTCCCGCCAGGTTTGCCCGCCTGGTTTTGTTACGTGTTTTCGGCTCCTGGCTTCCCTCCTGCTACTCTCTCTCTTTCTCGTGCTCCATACTCCTCACTCCCCCTTGTCCCCTGTCCCTTACTTCCATCCGTCCTTTCTTACGCTGCTTCAGGGGCTGCACGAAATACACGCTGCAGGTAAGAAAGATGTACCCCCAAGGGGGTACGATTGAGAACGACGATCGCGGGTATCGAGGGTTATGTTGTTGCTGATGTTGTTGATGTTGTTGTTGTCGTCGTTGTTGTTGTTGGTGTGGGTTTTCATTCCTAGCGAATAATGATCGTTGATCTGCAAACTCGGGTAGCCATTCTATTTTGCACTGAGATGCTTCTCCCAGTTCTCGCACCCAGCTGTTTACTTACAAGGGCAAGCTGGGGGTCACCAGAACTGGGCCCCTGACCCCCGAGTTACAACAGCAGCGGCTCCCGCTTGAGATGTCCTCAATGTTTCCCGCTTGATAGACATATCGTTGAGCCTTCCTCTTCCCGTTGAAGAATTATATAGGAATCAAAGAAGCTAGTTGTTTCGTGTTTGTTTTTTTATCGAACCCCCTGATCACTTAACTATTGGTCGTCATCCTGCATTATGACATCGAGCTCTCGCACAGGATTTCCTCACAATGTCTGCAGGAAGCGTGCTCTCGCGTCGGACTTCCTTTCAACATTCATTAGGACCCCGAGCCTTCAACAGCTGGAATCACACTCTCGCGCTAGCCGTTCCCACGATTTACTTGGAAATCGCGCTACCGCTCCAGATTTTCTCGAGAAAATCGCGCAATCGTTCTGGCCTTTCTCACGATCTACTTGGAAACATCGCGCTACCGCTCCAGGATTTCCTCGCGATGTCATGCAGGACGCACGCTTCAACCACCCGTCTGCTCGACCTGACCGCCTGGGCCCGCCTTCCCGACCCGCCCGCTGGGGTCTGCCCACCCGATCTGCCCGTCTGGTTCTGCCATGTGTTTGTTTTCTACTCCTTGCCCCCCCTCCTGCGAATGCCGTGCTCCATCCTTCTCCTTCCCCCTTTCATCCGTCCTGTTCTTTCCTTGTTGCAGAAGCTACACTCATTACATGTGGCAGGCAAAGGAGAAATGCCCCCAAGGGGGGGCACGATCGAAAACGACGAGGGCGGGCATCGAGGTTTTAGGATACACGTGTTGGACGGCACGCGAGCACGTAAGAGTGGCCAGCCTTAGTATACGTGTTGGTGTTGTTATTGTTGTTGTTGTCAGTGATTGTGTTGTTGGTGTCGGTGATGTTATTGCTGCTGCTGGTGTTGGTGTTGCTTCTGTTGATGCTGTTGGTGTTGCTGTTGCTGTTGGTGTTGATGCTGATGGTGTTGCTGTTGTTGTTGGTGTTGTTGTTTGTTCGTTGTTGTTGCAGTTGTTGTTGTGTTTGTTGGTGCTGTTGGTGTTGGTGTTTTGGTGGTGGTGTTGCTGTTGGGGTGGTGCTGTTATTATTGATGGTGTTGTTGGTGCTGTTGTCGTCGTCGTTGTTGTGATTGAAGTGGCATCCGGCCAGTGCCGCCGATCTGGGGTGCTACCCATTATTCTTGTAACGGATGACCTTTTATGTTTAAAAGTAGAGCACTCGTTCGAGGCATCTTCATAACATAGAGATGTTGAACTCGCTTGGGCAACCTTCGGATATTCGAACGTTACGATCTCGCGCGGACAGCTAAACTCATGGGATGCCCCCTCCCACCTACCGGGCCTGAATGGCTGACGTGTTGTTGTTGCTGCTGTTGCTGATGGTGTTGTTGTTGGCATGGTCGTTGGTGTTGCTGTTGGTGGTGCTGGTACTGGTGCTAGTGTTGTTGGTGTTGGTTGTGGCGGTGTTGTTGATATTGGTTTTGTTGTTGCTGTTGTTGCTGTTGTTGGCGTTGAGGTTGTTGGTGTTGCTGTTGATGTTGCTGTTGTTGTGAAGGTTGTTGTTGCTGTTGTTGTGGTTGTTGTTGGTGTTGGTGTTGGTGTTGGTGTTGGTGCTGCTGCTGTTTATGTTGTTGGTGGTGGTGGTGGTGTTGGTCTGGGTGTTGGTGTTGTTGTTGTTGTTCAGTGCGTGGCCCTCCCAGTTGGTAGTGCTTCGTCCTGCGTCCACTTTCTATGGCCCCGGGTACGATGGCGAGCCCCAGAGGCCGACATTGAGGAGAGACGCTGAGACTGAAACGATGGCAACGCCGGAGATCTGGGCTCTTGTGGCCATGCTACGATCGCCCGAGACGCTGGTTCCCCCCCCCCCCTCCCCGCGCGGACGCCAGCGCGCTGGGCTGCCCGCGTGCGGCCCCGCGTCGGCGCCCGCCTCCCCCATCGTGGCGCCCCTCGCGCACGGGGCGCCGCGCCGCCGTCGTCGCTCGCGTGCGGCCCCCTGGCGCTCGCGCGCGAAGGAGCCCCAGGCCGATTCGCTCGCCCGGGCGAGCGAGCGGGAGGGCGCCTCCCCTCGGGAGCGAGAGAAGGGCGTGGACGCTGATGAGGCCGCGCCCGCTTCTCGGAGGTGCGCCCTGCGCGAGCGCGCGGCATCACGAGGCTGGCCTCGCGGGCTTTGGGGGTGCGGGGCCGTATTCGTGCACGTGGTTGGGCGCCTGCCTGCGTCCTCTGTGGGCTCCCTGACCCCCTCCCCCCCCCCCCGCTCGCTCGAGCGAGCGAGCGAGAGGGCCGCTCTCCCCTCCCCTCCCTCCCCCCTCGCTCGCTCAATCGCTCGATCGCTCGCTCGAGCGAGCGATCGAGCGAGCGAGGGGCGCCTCGCCACACCCGTGGCGTCGGGCGGGCCCGAGGTGGAGCACCTCGCCGCGCAGGACGCCCTGTTCGACAATGACCCCTGGAGGAACGCGAAGGGCGCCGCGGGTCGATCCGCCGGGGTGCCCCGGGGAGAGACACGACGAGCAGGGCTCCTCCTCCTCCTCTTTCTCCTCCTCCTCCTCCTCCTCCCCCTCCTCCTCCCCCTCGTCCTCCTCCTCCTCTTCGCTCGGGCAGAGGCTAGAGATCCAGAGGAGGACGAGATACCGACACCACCGTTCGTCCTGGAGAGCCATCGTCGCCACGACTGGGTCGTCCTCGGAATGCTGGTCCAGATGCACCCCTGGAGACGATCGGGGAGCAGCGGTATCGGCACCTTCTCACTCGAGAAAGATTGTCTTCACTCCTTGCCCGAAGGCTGTGAACTTTTTCGGGGCCAGGGTTTTTCAGAGAGAGGGCCAGCCGATGTGCTAGTCCTTTCCAGACCAGATCTGTTTGGAAGAAGGGTACGCAGCCCAGTTGCCTCACTTGGCTTTTTTTTCTGGGCTTGGTGCAGGATCGATTTTCTCGCTTGGCCAACGTTGCCTCCCCCGTGCCAAATTCAGATTATTCAGCCAGTCGGGCTGATTAGTCAGGTGGCCAGTGTGGCGTCGGTTGGTGAATGATGTCGGAAACTCAAGTCGGCATGCGGATCAGCGATCAGGATGCAGGAGGGAGCGGGATGCGGGTGAGGATGCGGAAGAAGATGGTGTTGGTAATGAGTGTGATGTTGACGATGGCCATGCCGATGTCGACGCTGATGTTGGTGATGATGGCGATACTGATGCTGAGTATGACGGTGATTATGATGGTGATGATGGTGATGTTGATGTTGATGTTGACGGCGACGATGACGATGATGGTGGTTATGATGATATTGATGATGTTGGTGATGGTGGTGTTGACGATGCTGATGATGACGATGACGATGACGATGATGATGATGGGTGTGATGGTGATTATGATGATGACGATGCTGATAATGACGATGACGATGACGATGATGATGATGATGATGATGATGATGATGATGATGATGATGATGATGATGATGATGATGATGATGATGATGATGTTGGTGATGATGCTGATGCTGATGCTGATGCTGATGCT
>CAUYUJ010005809.1:0-58363 GCA_963575745.1 Prorocentrum cordatum
TTTTACGCCAGCGGGTGAGGATATTTCGGGTGGCAGGTTTAAGCCAGCGGGTGAGGATATCTCGCGTGGCAGTTTTAAGCCAGCGGGTGAAGATATTTCGGATGAGGATATTTCCGGTGGCAGTTTTAATCCAGCGGGTGAGGATATCTCGGGTGGCAGGTTTAAGCCAGCGGGTGAGGATATCTCGGGTGGCAGTTTTAAGCCAGCGGGTGAGGATATCTCGGGTGGCAGTTTTAAGCCAGCGGGTGAGAATATTTGGGTGGCAGTTTTAAGCCAGCGGGTGAGGATATTTGGGTGGCAGTTTTAAGCCAGCGGGTGAGGATATTTCTGTGGCAGTCTTAAGCCAGCGGGTGAGGATATCTCGGGTGGCAGTTTTAAGCCAGCGGGTGAGAATATTTGGGTGGCAGTTTTAAGCCAGCGGGTGAGGATATTTGGGTGGCAGTTTTAAGCCTGCGGTGAGCATATTTCGGTGGCAGTCTTAAGCCAGCGGGTGAGGATATTCGGGTGGCAGTTTTAAGCCAGGGTGTGAGAATATTTCATATTTGGGTGGCAGTTTCAGTTTTAAGCCAGCGGGTGAGGATATTTGGCCTGGTGGCAGTTTTAACCAGCGGGTGAGGCCTTTTCGGAGGCGTCTTAAGCCATCGGGTTTGAGGATATCTCGGGTGGCAGTTTTAAGCCAGCGGGGTGAGAATTTTTGGGTTGCAGTTTTAAGCCAGCGGGTGAGTGTGAGATATTTGGGTGCAGTTTAAGCCAGACGTGGTGAGGAAATTTCGGTGCAGTCTTAAGCGGACAGCGGGTGAGGATATTTCGGTGGCAGTTTTAAGCCAGCGGGTGAGGATATCTCGGGTGGCAGTTTTAAGCCAGCGGGTGAGGATATTTCGGTGGCAGTTTTATTTCCGCGGGTGAGGATATTTCGGTGGCAGTTTTAAGCCAGCGGGTGAGGAAATTTCGGTGGCAGTTTTAAGCCAGCGGGTGAGAACTATTTGGGGTTGGCAGTTTTAGCCCAGCGCGTGAGGATATTTGGGTGGCCGTTTTAAGCAGCGGGTGAAGGATATTTCTCGGACGCAGTCTTAAGCAGCAGGTGGAGGATATCTCGGGTGGCAGTTTAAGCCAGGGTGTGAGGATAATTTGGTTGGCAGTTTAAGCCTGCGGGTGAGGATATTTCGGTGGGTGTTAGTTTTAAGCCTGCGGGTGAGGATATTTCGGTGGCTGTCTTAAGCCCAGCGGGGTGAGATTATCTCGGGTGGCAGTTTAGCCAGCGGTGAGAATTTTTGGGTGGCAGTTTTAAGCCTGCGGGTAGCGATATTTGTGGTTGGCAGATTTAAGCCAGCGGGTGAGGATATTTCGGTGGCCAGTCTTAAGCAAGCGGGTGAGGATAATCTCGGGTGGCAGTTTTTATCCTGCGGCGTGTGGTTATTTGTGGTGGCAGTTTTAAGACAGCGGGTGAGGATATCTCGGGTGGCAGTTTTAAGCCAGCGGGTGAGGATATTTCGGGTGGCAGTTTTAAGCCAGCGGGTGCGGATATCTCGGGTGGCAGTTTTAAGCCAGCGCGGGTGAGGATATTTCGGGTGGCAGTCTTAAGCCAGCGGGTGAGGATATCTCGGGTGGCAGTTTTAAGCCAGCGGGTGAGGATATTTCGGGTGGCAGTTTTAAGCCAGCGGGTGAGGATATATTTGGGTGGCAGTTTTAAGCCCAGCGGGTGGGTGGCAGTTTAAGCCAGCGGGTGAGGATATTTCGGTGGCGTGGCAGTTTAAGCCAGCGGGTGAGGGGTGGCAGTTTTAAGCCAGCGGGTGAGGATATTTCGGTGGCAGTTTTAAGCCAGCGGGTGAGGATATTTCGGTGGCAGTCTTAAGCCAGCGGGTGAGGATATCTCGGGTGGCAGTTTTAAGCCAGCGGGTGAGAATATTTGGGTGGCAGTTTTAAGCCAGCGGGTGAGGATATTTGGGTGGCAGTTTTAAGCCAGCGGGTGAGGATATTTCGGTGGCAGTCTTAAGCCAGCGGGTGAGGATATCTCGGGTGGCAGTTTTAAGCCAGCGGGTGAGAATATTTGGGTGGCAGTTTTAAGCCAGCGGGTGAGGATATTTCGGTGGCAGTTTTAAGCCAGCGGGTGAGGATATTTCGGTGGCAGTCTTAAGCCAGCGGGTGAGGATATCGCGGGTGGCAGTGGCGATTTTCCGCCAGGGACGGTGATGATATTTCGGGGCCAGTTGCGCAAGAGGGCACGCGCGCAGCCGCAGCCTGCCCGCAGCCGCACGCGCGCTCAAGCTCGCTTTTCCACTAGGGAACGCATCGCACTTCCTGCCACATCTTGGGCATCATGCCTGTACGCAAAAAGCCGAGAGGACGACGAGGAGGAAGAAGGCGGAGGACGCGGACGGGATGAGGAGGCAGCAGAAGGGAGGAGGAGGAGGAGGAGGAGGAGGAGGAGGAGAGGAGGAGGAGGAGGAGGAGGAGAGGAGGAGGAGGAGGAGGAGGAGGAGGAGGGAGGAGCCGAGAAGAGCTGTGCTCGGCGCGGGCATCCAGCCGCCACGCGATGCGTCATTCGCTTGGTTGGCCCAGCCGACGGCTACGCATCCAGCGCGGTGCTGCGCCCGTATATATGCTCGCCCCTTGGCTTGGGGCTGGCGGGGGGCCAAGGGGCGAGCTGTCCAGTCATTGTGTGTCCCAGGGCCCCCTTTGACAGTGGGGGTTCGCACGTCGCCACCTGGCCATGGCTCTGCCGGCGGAAGCGCGGGGGCGCGGCTCCGCCAGCGGAAGGCCGGCGGAGCCTGGCCTCGGGCATCCGGGATCCGAGGAGGGCCATTTTGAGACGACGGCGGCCCTCGCTGGCGTTCTGTTGATGGGCGTGTTTTCCACCACCACCACCACCACAAGTTTGAGGGGGCCATCCTCCTCCTCCTCCTCCTCCTCCTCCTCCTCCTCCTCCTCCTCCTCCTCCTCCTCCTCCCCTTCCTCCTTCTCCATCCTCCTCCTCGCCCTCCTCCTCCTTCCCCCCTCCAGCTGGTGGTGGTGGTGGTGGAGAACAGGCTCATCACCTGTCCCTCCTCTCTGGGCCTCCTGGAGGGTTCTCGTCGCCACGGCCGGGTTCGCCTCGGGAAAGGGGCTCAGACGGACTCCGGGAGGGGGGGTGCGGGGAGGGAGTTCGGTGGAGCGGACTTCGGCCGAGCGGGGCAGCTGCAGCTGCGTCAGCTGGCCCTCCTTCGACCAGAGAGTTGCACCGCTCGGTATCGTTTCACCGATCCCCATCCCCATCCCCATCCCCTTCGAGACCCCCGCCAAATTACCCCCCAGTTGGGGATACACCCCTCGAAACCCAAAGGGGACGGCCTACATCCCCATCTAGGCGAGTCATTGCCAGTGGGGCCCAGGCCACGCCGCTGGGGGTGGGGATCGGTTAACCGATACTCAATTTCTGACCCAGCCACACGAGCGGCGTCGAGTTGAGGGCGCGCGGAAGCTGCCCGCGCGTGGCAGTTCCGCGTCGTGTCGACGCGGCGCCGGCCTCGGCGCCGGTGGGGAGACCCCAGTACGGGCGTTCAAGGTTGAACGCCAGCAGGCCGTGACTCCAGCGCCTCCTCCTCCTCCTCCTCCTCCTCCTCCTCCTAGTCGGCGCGAGGGGCTTAAGATTTCATTTCCGACCGACCCACTCGCACAAACTGCCCGCCGACTGCTCCAGGGCCACAAAAACTTCCCGCGGCCAGGGGGGGAGAGGGCCTGGAAGGCGTTCTGGGACCGCCGTCCAAGGGAGTGAACCAGAGGCAGCACATTCCGATAGTGTACTTCCCTTTTGCACTCGTTCTCTTCCTGATCCAGGGATGGCCGCAGCGGCTGCCGAGTACGGCGGCCGCGTTGGACGTCCAGGAGCTCCTCCAGGATTCGGCACAGAGCGCACGCGAATCAGACGGCAGATGAGAAAGATGCACATACAGAAAATGTCATTTCAAATCAAATATTTGGAGGCGGCGTTGAATGACATCGTTGATGGACCCACTTTCCGGGACCAAAGCACGAATACTGATAGACAAGTGGAACCAGAGCAAATCACATACGGACTTCCTTTGATATCGGCAGACGGTTGCGTATGCTTGGTTTCTTTAGCATCAAAGTGGGAAACTTGCACGGACGAGCTCGTGGGACTCTTATGCGGTACGACTCAGATCAAAGAAGATAGTTACTTATTTCCCAGGCGTTGGCAGCCGAACAATCAGTTGGGACCTCCACCAGATACTTTGCAGGATTGCACCGGGGAGCTTTTCGGGCTCCTTTCCAGCGCGGCAACAGAGGATCGTTGTCCCGTCTCGTTGAGTAATAAACAAGAAAGGCGGTCATTGGATCGCTGTGGGAAAAATATTATAAAGCAGAACAAGCTCAAAGTGAAAGGGGGCAAAATTAAGCACACCATAGTGTTTCAATCAGCGAAGCGACTCGTTTATGGAGACTCAGTTTCAGCGAAGCTTGGGAGATTGTTGGACAGCGTATATGACATTCTGATTACAGACCAGGCCGCGAAATATGGAATTTCTTTGAGGGAGCTGCAAAGCCGAATGAGGTCTCGAGATACAAGACAGGACATTGGTTTAGCCGTGCAAATCTGGATGTGGATAGGCACGATATACTGCAGAGAATCAAAGTATTATTCAAAAGATTGAGTGTGAATATTTCTTCTGCGTTGCCTCCCTCCCCCGATCCTCTGCTCACAGACGGTGACGGGAGCGCCCCCCTGCTCCCTAGGAACCGAAAAGAAAGAAAAGAACGAAGCGGGGGGGCACGCGTTTGGCGTGACGAGGTTGTTGAGTGTGCATTTCTCATTGTCGTGCGTGCTGCTCCGAAGAGAACGGCATAGCAACGTAATGTGGCTGTGCATGTGCATGTGCATGTGGGTAGCAAGCAGCGTCGCAATCTAGTGCACTTCGTGTTCGGTTCACAATCACCAGGCCCTTTTGGGGGGGAGTCTCGCGAGGACCCGACATCGCCAGACTCCCGACCCCCGACTTTCCTGAGCTTGTGAGAGCGTGTCGCCCTCCGCTTAAGGGCCACCCTGTTCGGCTCGCCTCTGGTGGGGAGGGGGGGAGGAGGGGGCGGGGGGCGTGGAGGCAGAGAGCCCACAGGGTCGTCTGGGCAGGCCGCGGGATCTTGTTCGTGCTCGATCCTCGGCCCTGCTTCCATATTCTTCGCAGGGAGGTCAGAAGAGCCCAAGCGGTAGTGCTGCTGCTGCTGAGGATCGTCTCCCCAAGCGTCTTGTCTTGTCTTGTCCTCCTCCTCCTCCTCCTCCTCCTCCTCCCCCACCTCGTCCTCCTCCTCCTCCTCCTCCTCCTCCTTCTCCTCCTCCTCCTCCTCCTCCTCTTGCTCTTCCTCCTCCTCCTCCTCCTCCTCCTCCTCCTGCTCCTCCTGCTCCTCCTGCTCCTCCTCCTCCTCTTGCTCTTCCTCCTCGGGCCAATGCCCGTTTCTCCGCTCGATTCGACTTGATATCGTCTCTGGTTGGCTCGACCCGATTCGATGGCGATGTTCCCACGAGCCGATCTGGTCAAGGAGACCAAGGCGCAGGTCGTGACGATTGCGGCGTCAAGAAACCAGTGCGCAGGTCCTCGCAGCACGACTGGGCAAGGTTGTGCGAACGCGCCTTCTCTTCCGCGCAGTGTGCCGCACTGGCACGTGGCGTGAGCCATGGCGTGAGCCATCGCGTGCGACCCTGGCCGGGCCCATCGTTGGGTCCCAGAATCGGTTGGCACGCCGCTTCTGGCGAAGCCACGAAGGCGGATCCCACGATCTTTCTATGGCCCAGGATGAGCCCGGCCAGGGGCAGAATTTCTTAGTATCGTTTCACCGATCCCCATCCCCATCCCCATTCCCTTCGAGACCCCCACCAAATCACCACCCCAGTTACGGATACACCCCTCGAAACCCGAAGGGGACGGCCTATTTCACCATCTAAGGGGGTAAATCGGCCAGTGGGGCCCAGGCCACGCCGCTGGGGATGGGGATCGGTTAACCGATACTCAGTGTTATGGGGATTGACCCTTGGCGCCCCCGACAACTGGCCACCTGGGACTGCGAGGTCGTCCAGGGCTGAAGCTCTGTTCTGGCGGGGCGTTCTCTGTCTTAGTCAGCTCTCGGTTCGCTGTTTTCCTTCCCGAGGTCGGCCTCGAGCTGTACAAAGGAAACATGGCCACGCCGCAAGCCAGTGGACGGCGTGCGTAAGTTGAATAGCCGCAGCAATTGCAAAATGCGTGGGGTTTCCTTTTTTCCCCCTGCGTCATACATCCTCCGTCCTCCAGGGTCCTTCCTCCCTCCTCCATTCCCTTTCCGTATAAATCATTTCTCCTTGTCGCACACCGAGGCCAGTTTTTAGGGCGGGCCGGTCGTTCCGCCTGAGACTTCCTCACCACTTAGAATTCTGAAGCTGAAAACATGGCAGCAATTTCTGAGATGGAGGATGGGTCGTTTTCAAAATGTGGCTCTCGCCTCATCGCCGACGTTTGCACGAGTTTCACGGTTTGAGGGCGGGTGTTGTTTTAAATGTGGCTCTCGCCTTAGCGCCGCGCACATTCGTTTTACAAGCATCGGACGAGTTTCACGGATTGAGGGCGGGTGGTTTTCAAAATCAAAATGTGGTTCTCGCCTTAGCGCGGCCACATTCGATTTGAACATGTGCAAGAGTTTCGCGGATTGAGGGCGAGTCGTTTTTCAACATGTGGTTCTCGCCTTAGCGCGGCGCAATTCGTTCAAACATTTGCAAGAGTTTCACGGGTTGAGGACGAGTCGTTTTCACAATGTAGTTCTCGCCTTAGCGCGGCGCACATTCGTTTCAAACATGTGCACGAGCTTCACGGATGGAGGGCGTTATTTCTTCAACATGTGGTTCTCGCTACAGTGCCGCGCACATTCGTTTACACAGTGTTCAAGAGTTTCACGGGTTCTCAGCATCAACTAACCAGAAACGGTGCTTTGGAAGGATTTAGGATTATGCTGGTACAGCAGTTACGTTGATTCTTTGTGTCGAAGTCCTAGAAATGGCGTTCTGGCACGATTCAGGATCGTCAAGACGCAACAGTCAGGTTGATCCGTGGCGTTGGAATCCCGAGAACCATGTCTTGGGGCATGTTTCAGGGTCTTCAAACGGGTGTCTTCCAACGAGGCAGTTGCATCAATGGAAATGAACCGTTGTAGGGGCCTATGAAGAGGGAGCTTGGAGGGAGGGTTCACTCCAGCATCGCTGATGATTCTTGGGTTTACACTGGTCCTGCTCCTTCTCCTCCTCCACCTCCCGTTCACCCTCCTCAATTTGCCCCGGCTTTTCAATTAACTAGCAGCCTTGGCCCATCTCGCCTCCATTCTTGATTCGTGGGCCAGAGACATCTGGATCTGGACGCTGTCCAGACCGAAGAGGGGAGGACGGCGACTGGGACGACCCCTGCATTTCTCTCTCTCTCTCTCTCTTTTTCTCTTGTTCTCTCTGTTTATGTATCACTCTCTTCTCGGCCTCCTCTCCTCCTCTTCCTTTTCCTCCTCCTCCCCCTCCTCCCCCTCCTCCTCCTCCTCCTCCTCCTCCTCGCCCTCCTCGCCCTCCTCGCCCTCCTCCTCCTCTTCTGGAGGCCCGGCCACGCCCCCGAGGTCTCCTCTGGAGAGGCCGCACGGTGCACCCTCCGAGCGCCCGACGGGGTCTCGCCAGGGCAGCCCGGAGGCGCCCGACGGGCGGGGGGGCGTTCCAGGCTCTCCAAATGCGGCCTTCAGGAGGCCCAAGGAGGGGGAGGAGGAGGAGGAGGAGGTGGAGGAGTAGGAGGAGGAGGAGGTGGAGGAGGAGGAGGTGGAGGCGGAGGAGGAGGAGGAGGCGGAGGAGGAGGACGAGGAGGAGGAGGAGGATTCGGAGGACGAGGAGGACGAGGAGGAGGCGGAGGACGAGGAGGACGAGGCGGAGGAGGAGGAGGAGGAGGAGGAGGAGGAGGAGGTGTTTGCCCTCCCTCCTGGGCCTGCCCGAGGCCTCTCGCCGCCTTCTCGAGACCTCGCCTCGCCACGGTCGGAGCAGTGCCCGCGGCGCGGGTGCGGAGTCGGCGCAGTGCCCACGGCACAGACGCGGAGCCCCGCCCTCTCTTCCTCCCATCCCCTCGCCGCACATTCCCTCTTGAGTACGGCCTCTTGTCATCAAACTAAACATCATCACCACCGTCAACAACAACAACAACATCATCATCATCATCATCATCATCAGCATCATCATCATCATCATCATCATCATCATCATCATCATCAGCCGCATCATCGTCATCATCATCATCAACATCATCATCATCATCATCATCATCATCAGCCTCATCATCGTCATCATCATAATCAGCATCAACATCATCATCAACCTCATCATCATCATAAGCATCAACACCAGCATCATCATCAATCGCAGCATTGCCATCGTCATCATCATCAGCAGCAGCAGCATCACCATTAGAGTCATCAACATCATTGGCATCATACACATAAACCGCATCATCACAATCGTGTTTGGAATCATCATCATCATCATCATAATCATAATCATCATCATCATCATCATCATCATCATAATCATCATTATCATCATCATTCGCATCATTAGCATCATCAACATCAGCCTCATCATCATCATCATCATCATCATCTTCATCATCACTATCATCATCGTTATCGCCATCGTCATCGTCATCATCATCCTCATCATCGTCATCGTCACCATCGTCATCCCCGTCGTCGTCGTCAGCATCATCACCATCGTCAGCATCACTATCATCCTCAGCATCATCACAAGCATCGTCCACGTCATCGTCAACATCATCATCATTGCCATCGTCATCGTCTTCAGCATCATCAGCAATAGCATCAACAACATCGTCGTCGTCTTCGTCCTCACCATCATCACTATCATCCTCATCACCACCACTATCATCATCGGCAGCACCATCATAATGAGTATCAATATCTCAGCAGCATAATAATCCTGGCCATCAGCATCACAATCAAGATCATCATCAACAACACCACAAACAGCATCGTCATAAACCTCATCAACAGCATCCTCCTCCTTACCATCATCATTGTGTTCCCCCCCTTCCTCCTCGCCCGAGCCCTTCTCCACCGTCCTCCTTGCTCTCCACCTGTCTCTCCCTCTGCTCGCCCTCGTCACCCTCCATCCTCGCACTCCTTGCTCATGCTATTCGTATTCGGTGCGACAGCGATTGGTGTGTTTATATGCAGCGGCAGTTCAAAGTCAATAGAAGCTTCCCACGATCTCATGAGAGAGGGGATCAGTGTACGTACATCCAGTTGCGGCAGGTTCCGCCACCGTGCCAGCGACAAGGGAAGTTCGCCCTTCCTCCTCATCCTCCTCTCATCTCCATTCTCCCCCCTCCGTGGCATCCACTCTTATCAGGCGAGTGAGGAGGAGGAGGGAACCAGAGGGGTGAACGCGAAGAGTGGGATGGGCAGGAGGAGGAGGGGTATTCTCCTCCTCCGCCCCCTCCTCTTCCACCCTGATATCTTCCTTCTACCCTGCCCTTTCATCTGCCTTTGCCCCCGTCCCCCATGTGCCTGCGTCGAGCTCAGCCTCGGGGCGAAGGCGTGGTGTAGCCCAACAGAGCAGCAGCATGGCAGGGCGAGAAAGAGGACAAGAGGCGGCCGTTCCTTGCCTCCTCGGTCGGCCGGGCACTGCAGACTGAATCTGAATGCAGCCGACTCAAGCCTTGGTCGGTGTCGCAGGGGGATCTGCAGCCATTTCGTCTCGAGCCTGCTCGATTCGGAGCATTCCAGCGCTGGCAAGGGTTACCAGAGGTTGTTCGGAGCAATGGGCGAGGGCGACAACGACGCGCTCGACAACGACGCGATCATGGTTCTTGACGCGTGCTGCTGCTGCTACGAAGGCCTGCTCTGCGGGGATGGATGCCTGGGGTGCATGGCGAGCGAGACCTTGTGCTGCCTGGAGGTCGAGTACTGCTGCAAGCAGGGCGCGCCGACGCTCTGCTGCGTGTGCTGCGCGATCCGCTGCGTCTCGCCCACCGTGTGCATCAAGTCGCAGGGCCAGATGTGCTGCCTTGCCGGGGCGGCCGCCATCCCGTGCGACGAGGAGGTCCCCTGCATGGTTGGCTCGTGCGGCATCATCTGCTACCCCACGGTCGCCATCTGCAAGACGCTGGGCGAGATCAAGGGTGGCGGTAGCGGGAGTGGACCCGAGGCTGAGCAGGTGGGCTGAGGCCAGTGAAATGGATCCGTGCAGCCGCTCTGCCTGCTGATGGTACCAGCATGGCCACTGCGGCACGACAGCCCAGGCCACGAATGGCTCCGCTGCTTTGATGCACGAAGGCGAGCTAGGCTGCTGTCGCGATTCGGATGTTTGTTTAAAAGGTGTGCACCGCGCTCTGACCTGTCTCAGCATCATCATCAGCATCAGCATCAACATCAACATCATCACCATCATCGTCAAGGTCATCATCAACATCCTTATCATCATTGCCATCGTCATCAGCATCAGCATCAGCATCTGCACCATCAGCATCAGCATCATCAGCATCAACACCATCGTCGTCGTCTTCGTCCTCACCATCATCACCATCATCCTCATCACCACCACCATCAGCATCGGCATCACCATTATAATGAGTATTGTCATCAGCAGCATCAGTATCCTGGCCATCAGCATCACAATCAACATAATCATCAACAACACCACCGACAGGATCGTCATAAACCTCGTCAACAGCATCCTCCTCCTTCTCCTCCTCCTCCTTACCATCATCATTGTGTTCCCCCTGCCTCCTCGCCCGAGCCCTTCTCCACCGTCCTCCTTGCTCTCCACCTGTCTCTCCCTCTGCTCGCCCTCGTCACCCTCCATCCTCGCAGTCCTTGCTCATGTTATTCGTATTCGGTTCGACAGCGATTGGTGTGTTTATATGCAGCGGCAATTCAAAGTCAATAGAAGCTTCCCACGATCTCATGACAGAGGGGATCAGTGTACGTACATCCAGTTGCGGCAGGTTCCGCCACCGTGCCAGCGACAAGGGAAGTTCGCCCTTCCTCCTCATCCTCCTCTCATCTCCATTCTCCCCCCTCCGTGGCATCCACTCTTATCAGGCGAGTGAGGAGGAGGAGGAGGGAACCAGAGGGGTGAACGCGAAGAGTGGGATCGGCAGGAGGAGGAGGGGTCTTCTCCTCCTCCGCCCCCTCCTCTTCCACCCTGATATCTTCCTTCTACCCTGCCCTTTCATCTGCCTTTGCCCCCGTCCCCCATGTGCCTGCGTCGAGCTCAGCCTCGGGGCGAAGGCGTGGTGTAGCCCAACAGAGCAGCAGCATGGCAGGGCGAGAAAGAGGACAAGAGGCGGCCGTTCCTTGCCTCCTCGGTCGGCCGGGCACTGCAGACTGAATCTGAATGCAGCCGACTCAAGCCTTGGTCGGTGTCGCAGGGGGATCTGCAGCCATTTCGTCTCGAGCCTGCTCGATTCGGAGCATTCCAGCGCTGGCAAGGGTTACCAGAGGTTGTTCGGAGCAATGGGCGAGGGCGACAACGACGCGCTCGACAACGACGCGATCATGGTTCTTGACGCGTGCTGCTGCTGCTACGAAGGCCTGCTCTGCGGGGATGGATGCCTGGGGTGCATGGCGAGCGAGACCTTGTGCTGCCTGGAGGTCGAGTATTGCTGCAAGCAGGGCGCGCCGACGCTCTGCTGCGTGTGCTGCGCGATCCGCTGCGTCTCGCCCACCGTGTGCATCAAGTCGCAGGGCCAGATGTGCTGCCTTGCTGGGGCGGCCGCCATCCCGTGCGACGAGGAGGTCCCCTGCATGGTTGGCTCGTGCGGCATCATCTGCTACCCCACGGTCGCCATCTGCAAGACGCTGGGCGAGATCAAGGGTGGCGGTAGCGGGGATGGACCCGAGGCTGAGCAGGTGGGCTGAGGCCAGTGAGATGGATCCGTGCAACCGCTCTGCCTGCTGATGGTACCAGCATGGCCAATGCGGCACGACAGCCCAGGCCACGAATGGCTCCGCTGCTTTGATGCACAAAGGCGAGCTAGGCTGCTGTCGCGATTCGGATGTTTGTTTCAAGGTGTGCACCGCGCTCTGAACTGCGCAGAATGCCTCGTGCGAGGAAGAACACATCTTTCGCTGCAGGGCAGGAAGGGGTCTAGGGGGGACCCAAATCCCCGAGAGCCGAAGCAATCTCGTAAGCAAAGGCAGTAGCAATACGATCACTCAATGCACGTTCATCCTCCTCGGGCGCCTGCGACATCTCCTGCTGCAGATGAGTATGCACCGAGTGTGCATGCGTTAGCTCTTCCGCATGAGCCGACACACGCACCTCTTCCCCCTCCTCTACCCCCCTTCTTTCATCCCACACGCCTTGTTTAAACCCTGCACTAACGTCGTCCCGCAAAGGGCACGAGACGCCAGTCTCGCAGTGGCAAAACCCCCGCGCTCCCCGCGCTCCTTCTCCAACTCCCCCCCTTTCCTCCGCCTCCGCCAGCCCTGCGCCGCCCCTCGCCGACCTCTTTGACCCTCCCACCCTTCCCCCCAGACATCTGACGATTTGTTTTTGTTTCTGTGTAAGAAAATGCGCGGCCCCGGAGCTCTTGATCGCTTCCCGGGGGGGGGATCTTTCCTCCTGGACCCATGCTTGACGCCTCCCTGGGCTCTCGAAAACGCCCCCCAAGAGCCGCAATCTGGGAGTAGTGCCTGGACTGCAACATCACACCACAGGAGACTGGCCGCCCGCTCCCGCCTTCCCCGCCGAACCCCCCCCCCTGCGATGATCGAGGACTCCCAAATGGGCTCCCAGCAGATGGGGTCGGAGGATCGCGTCGCGTCGCCGATGCATCGGCGATACGGCTCGATGTGGAGCCCGATTTTCTCCACGCCATCGTCGCCAATGCATCGCATATGTCGTCCACGCATCGACTATGCATCGGCGATGCATCGGTGATGCGGCTAGATCCTCCGACCCCATCTGCTCGGACCCCATCTAGCAGCCCTCTAGATGAGAAGCAGCTTCGCACTACGAGTCCCGAGAACGATGTAGACGTGGCTTGAGGTGAGGACGTGGCTCGGGCGGGCGGTTGTCGGGGGGTGCCCTGAGTGCCAGGCGAAGGGAAGGACCCGAAAGGGGCCCTTTAGGGCCACTGCTTTTTCACCCCTCATTGAGGTCACCCCCCATTCCAGTCGAGACTGATTAGTAGGTCGACCTTGCCAAATCGAGAGCACCCTTGTGTCCTGAGCTTCGCGACCCATGCCCTCTTACATTCCTATGGCAATGTGGCCCTCGGAAAAGGTCTGGTGTCCCCTCGCGTGTCCTCTCCAATCAACCCCGACTGTACCACCCGCCCGAGCTGCTTATGTCGGTTCCCTGCCGTCGCCCTCGCAATCACGCACCCCAGAGCTGCGTTCCGTCCTGCATCTGATCTGTCTTCTTGTCTGTAGTTCGACCAGGCTTGAGCACCATCCTATAGGTTATGATTGCAAATTCTAGACGCTTCGCATTTAACCCCACCCAGGTTCTTTGCCCGCGTTGAGTACGGGCCGTGGTGCAGAGGCTATTGGCTGAAGGCCCCTCCTCGTGCTTCACCATTTGAAGTCCAGCTGTGTGCTAAGTGGCTTCCCCCCTTCGTCGGTGTCGGGAGTGATCATCTTCATGATGACGAATACGCACAGGGTGCCATGTGAATGAGTCCGCCGCGTTCTAGGCCTCCTGTGCTCCGTTCCGCCTCTTTCAATGTTCCCCTGTGCTGCGCCCCTTGTGGCTGCTAGGGTGCAGGTTCAGCGTCCGTTACTGCTCCATTTGCCTGTGCAGTGCCTCCAGGTGCTCTTGGTCCGCTGGCATCTGCCCAGTGGTCCCTGCTTGCTTTCCGCCTCTGGCGGCGGGCCGCGTAGCTTCCGCCTGCGCCGTCTGCCGCTCTGCTCTCTTTCTCCCGGCCACTGGTCAGGTTTCCCCACCTGTGGGTCTGCCTTGTGCTCGTTTTTTGTCCATCCGTGGCAGCTTCTCTACCGCTGGCATTCGCCCAGTGGTCTTCGCATGGTAATCATCTGGCATTGCGCCCCGCTGCCTCCTTCCGCCCTCTGGACTTTTCCTTGCGGGCCGCAAATCAAAAAATAACCCCACCATCCCATCCAGAAGCGATGCTCAGAGGAATTGCCTCGATCAGGGAAGTGAACACCACACAGAGGAAGGGTCCCCAAGTGGACGAGTCCAGGCTTGAGCACCATCCTAGAGGTTGTGATTGCAAGTTCGACCTGGCAAGGCTTCGGGTTGCGCACAGACATCCCCTCCAGGTAGTCCCAGCTGGTCTCAACAGGTCCCCCGAGGAGTCCGAGCTAGCTTCAATGGGCCCCCCGAGTGGTCCCGGGCGGTCTCAAAACACCAGTGCCGCCTCTGGCGGCGCCCCTGGGCCGCTCCGCGCCCCAGGGTTGAGGCGTTGAGACTATTCGGGGGGCCTGTTGAGGCCAGCCGGGGGCTACCTGCCCGGGACTGTCTGGGCGCCACCCGGAGCCTCACCATCCCCTCCATGGAAGCAGCGCCAATTCCAACACCGCCAAGAAGCCGTGGAGTGGATGATCACATGTTGACTGGGATGTGGCTGGTGGCTCTGATGCTCTGGTGGCTTTGGATGGTCACACAACTGTGGTTCAGCGGAAACCCATGCCAAGAAAAACCCTGCTTGCCTCCAATTTGCCCTGGTGTTATTGGGTTTCGATGGTCTTGCCATGGAAGGTGTGAGGCTCCCACATTAAACATCAGCGGACGTTCGGGTCTCAGGGTTGGGTTTCTTGTGGAAGGTTTCTTGTGGTCGAGTCCTTATTGTAGCCTCCTACGTGTTCACTGAACCCACCCCCCGGCCGCCCCCCGGAGGCGACGCCCCGCTGCCACTGGCCGCGCCTCTGCCGCGCGCGCGCCGCCTAGCACCGGCAGTCGGACCGAGGGATAAGATTGAGGTCGTTTCGGGGATTGGGAGAGTCGGGGGTGGACAGACTTCCTACCTTGACACGTCGATTACAAATTGGCCGGTTTTGGTTCGCGAGAGGGCGTCGCGGTCCCAGGTCCGTCGGTTTCGGTCCCAGGCCGTTTTCATTAAAGGTTGTTTTTTTAAAGCGAGGTTTGTCCACCGCCGAGAGAGGGTACCTTAGTGTTCTTCGTGCTTGTTGGCTGTTTTTGTACATCCTGGAGGAAGGGACCCTCAAGTGATCGTAAAGTTTGGGGTGTTTTGGCCGGCGGAGCGTGCCGCCTAGCGCCAGCAGTGGGACCGAGGGATGAGATCGAGGTCGTGATGTCCTTCGTGCTCTTGTTGGCTGCTTTTGCACATATCCTGGGGGCAGGGGCCCTCGAGTGATCGGAAAGTTTGGGGTGCTGTGGCTGGCGGAGGGTCTCCTGCTCTTGGAGGGTGCTCTTCTGTCCTGGGTCCGACGGTAGCCGAGTCGTCGGCTCACGGCAGGGGCGGCGGACCCGGGGGGCCGCCCTCGGGGGCGGCGCCAAGCGCGCTTCCCGAGGGCGGCCTGCATGCACCGTACCGCGTTGGCGTCTCCGGAGGCGTCGTCGATCTTCGACCCAGGAGCGGTTCGGTGCAGAACCGCATGCCCTGGATGATATCAAGCAGTGGCGAAGCGTCTTGGCTCGCTTATAGGCCTACCAAACAATGTTCTAAGAACCTTTTTCGGTCTGCACAAAAGTATCTTGGACCGTTTCTGGCTGGGGCTGCTTTGTTTTAACACATCGGGCTTATGTTCTAAGGAGATGGTTTTTGTTTTCCGAACATGCTTGGGTTCTAAGAACATGTCGTGGTAGGCCTGTAGGGATGCCAGGACGGTCGGTCCCTGCTCAATAATACACCATCCCCCCCTTTCCCGATTGAGAGTCGTTTATCTCCGGCCAAGGCAGAGTTGATCGGGGGAGAGGGGCAGCAAGGCCGAACTTTGTGATCGCGGGGGGAAGTTACGACGTTTTAGAATTTTAGCGACCTGTAGGCCGCGCCCTCCCGAGGAAAAAATCCTCGGCGTCGTCGTCGACTTGCCAGAACAACTTTGTTATCCCCCAGGTGTTATTATCAGGGGTAGCCAGGTAGTTTCTCGGCCCTCAGAGCCGACAAGCTATGCACCGTGCCGCGTCGAAGCGGGGCCTGAAGGGAGTCCAGACATGGTGCGTTGCGTGGGCGCCGTGCGCATATTTCTCGCGACAGAGGATCCTCCAGGATTGCAGCCGTCTGGGGGCCTCAGGTGGCCCAGCAGTAGTTATATGTCGGGCCTGTCCCTCTACAGGAGGAGTATTCAGAAGTAGTCAAAACATTGTATGGGGACGATGTTTGGACTACTGTTCAATAGTTTGGGAACGTTTTGTGGGTATTTTTGATTTTTTGGCCCAGAATCCGCCTGCAGGGGAACACGCCCCACCTATCATCAGGTCTTGGCCAGCAGGAGGGGCGGGCAGGTCCGAGGCGCTTGGCTCGGTAAGGTGTTTGGCCTTTTTTGGGCCTCTGGGGTGGCAGTCTTCGGGCCCCGGGGCCTCCAAAAACTCAGGCGATCGCAAACATGGATCAAGGGTGCGTGGATTAGCGACGGGCCCAGTTTCCATGGAGAATCGCGGACTACCGCCGCCGAGCGAGGCGGCATTGGCCGCATTGAGGGGCGGGCACCTCCCCCGATCCACGGATTTGGCAATCGCGCGCCAAATCCGTGGATGGCTATTCCATGTTTGCGCGTCCCCGAAAAACGAATCCGGGGTGAACAACTATTCCAGATGGACCCCGGGCGTGGGATTTGGCCTCATTCCCCCTTCTGGCCGATGTTTTGGACTCCTACCAGCTCAGGCCCCCCAGCTGCCTCCAAGGCAAACGGTCCTCCAGGAAACAGCAGTCGATGCTCCTCAGGACGTGTTTTAGCCCAAAGCGTGTGTTTACCCCGCTCGGCGCCGCCGACAGCGAGCGGGCTGTGTCGGCCCTCGTGGAGCCGCCTGCGTCGTATTGAAGGAACTCGGTGAACAAGCGGCCTTCGCAATAGACCGATCGTTCGGCGACTCGAGGCATCTTGACTTTGACAGAGGTTAAAGGCGAGCCTGCAAGCGACGCGCCCGCGTCCGCCGCTGCCTGACTCAAGCTGTCGGCCTCTAACATCTGACTATTCTGTTTCCAGGATACGATCGCAATTGACGAATGGACAATATAGTTCCACGGTGCATCCTTCGATTCGATCCCTTATCTTTCAATTACCCGCCAAGGAACATGTCTGGGATATTCTCTTATGCATTCGGCGTAAGGTATGTTGCGGCTGACCATGCCCATTTCGATGTGCTAGCGGAGCTGGCCTCATATTCACGTGGCTGTCTCTGGCTCATAATACCTGTATTTGACGGCACGAAAAGGTGGATTGTCTCTATAGTGGTACATCCAATTGCGCTGGTATCCCTCGGGGGATCAGAGCCATGTAGTTGGCCTACACGTGACATCACAACGACCGACGGCCACGTCGGCCTACACGTGTATGCCGCGGCATTCAGCCATTACGGTCCGGCCCATTATCAGCCATTTGGTAATTCACTATCCTAATCCACCTCTTCGGGCTTCAGCCTACCACAGCGCGGCCAGGCGCAGCACACCAACGTTAACACATGAAACATACACCCATCTGGAGGCTGACGGCCACGTCAGCCCACAAACACACACACACACACACACACACACACACACACACACACACACACACAAAATTGACGGCCACGTCAGCCCGCAAACACGACGACCACGACACCAGCGACACTGACATGACCATGCGCTACGTCACGGTTACTATTTGGTATCAAGTGGGTGAGCCTTGGTCTAGAACTAGGTTGCATGCAACAAAAAACGGCACGCGTACAAGTGGCCCTCACTGCGACCCTGATGACGATCGGCCTTTCCGCGAATTCGTCCGCGAGGTACACGCACGGCTCATCGTAAAACATGGAGTTATGACTCATTCCACCGCAACAAGTTGTTGTGTTGCAGCGAGACGTTGAAGGCCCAGGCAGGACCTTGGGTATGCGAGTACAGTCCTCGATCATCAACTACGGCGTAACCTTAAAAGGTCAACGCGCCGAAAGTGCTACATACGTCACGTTCCTCCTCAGAACCACATTTGCACATCTCGAGGATGAGCGACAGCTTACGTCAGGAACGGCCCTCGCCGACGCCAGGGTCTTGATCCAACATCCCGAATTTCCAGATAGTGATTGTCTGGGGGTAGGCACCTCCCGAGCCTCAGAATTTTTGGGTGAGGCACTTCCCGAACTTCCTGTTTCGAGTTTTGGGGGTAGGCACTTCCCGAGCCTCACAATCACTCCAATCCCTCAACCACCAGATGCCCCGAACCCAGCGAAAATAGAGCAAATACGCAGCTACGGACACTTTGCTGAGCGCACTCTTGGAAAGAACTATTGGCTGGGTCTCCAGTGGTCAAGCTGAAGCAGGAGGAGGAGGAGGCGGAGGAGGAGGAGGAGGTGGAGGTGGAGGTGGTGGTGGTGGAGGAGTAGGCGGAGCAGGAGGAGGAGGCGGAGGTGGAGGAGGTAGAGGGTAGAGCAGGAGAGGGAGAGGAAGGAGGAGGAGGAGGAGGAGGAGGAGGAGGAAGGGGAGGAGGAAGGGGAGGAGGACGAGGGAAGGGAGAGGGAGGAGGAGGAGGAGGAGGAGGAGGAGGACGAGATGGAGGACGAGATGGAGGAGGCGGAGCAGGAGGAGGGACGAGCCAGAGGAGCAACGAGGGGGCGAGCTCTGGTGGAGGAGCCCCCCTGCCCCCTCTCTGTCCCCATCCTGTCTCTCGGCGGGAGCACTGCCAGACTGTGCGCACGTGCGCTCGCGCGCCTGCCCTTCACGGGGGCGTCGCCCTCGCGTCCGGCGTGGAGGCGCGCGCACCCAGCGGCGGAAAAGGGGGCCAGTGCGCCGTCCCCCTCCTTCCGGCCGCCCCCTCCCCTCCCACATCCACGGTGGCCACTAGGACGACCAGGATAAGACGACGAAGACGACGACGACGACGGCGGCGACGACGACGACGACGACGATAACGACGGCGGCGGCGGCGGCGACGGCGGCGGCGACGGCGACGGCGGCGGCGGCGGCGAAGGCGACAGCGACGACTGCCCCCTCCCCTCTTCGCCCCTCCCGCCCGCCCCCTCGCTCTCAATCCGTGGCCCTGGCCACCATGCCAGGTCCTGTGTCCACCGGGGCCAGGCGCATCGGCAGGAGGCCCCACGCCCGCCGCCCATCGGAAGGGATTCTTCCGGTGGCAGGGAACGCTCCCAACAAAGCGACAGGCAAGGAGGGCGGAAAGTACAGCCGGACCGAGGTCGGCTCGGGGAGGGTGCCTTGCAGTCTTACCGTGCTCGTGGGATGTTCTTGTGCATCCTGGGGAGGGTACCCTTGGCTGTTCTGTGCATTTTGGCCGGCGGAGGGTCTCCTGTTCGTGAGGGGTGTTCTTCTGGTTTGGGTCCGACTGCACGGGGACGATCGGGCAGGAAAACGACCAGAAGGTGGAGGCGACGGGTGCGCCTCCGGGGGGCGCGGGCCACCCGACCTTCCCGTTAGGCGCGCGTGCGTCGCCCCCCTCCGCGCCCGCTTCCGCCCCTTTCTCTCCCAGTCTTCCCCCCCATTCCTCCTCTTCCTCGTTCTCCGCCTCCTCCTCCTCCTTTTCTTCCTCTTCCTTCTCCTCTTCCTCCTCTTCCTCTTCCCTTTCCTCTCCTCCTCTTCCTCTTCCTCTCTTTCTCTCCTCTTCCTCTCCTCCTCCTCCTCCTCCTCCTCCTCCTCCTCCTTTTCTTTCTCTTCCTCCTCCCTCTCCTCCAACCCCTCCTCCTGTCCGCGAGGGCAGGGTCCCGCCCCCTCGCCCCTGTGAGGAATCGTTCCCCACCCGCCCTCCTTGGGCGCGCGCCTGGACGGCCGACGGGCCAGACGGATCCGGCGACGACGACGACGACGACGGCTGTCAACGACGACGACGACGAGCGTCGAAAATGTCGACGAACGTCGGCGACGAGATGTGACGATGACTGTCGGCGACGACGGGCGACGACTGGCGACGACGACTGACGACGACGACGACCGACGGCGACGACGACGAACGTGGACGACGGTTGTCGACAGCGACGACTGTCACGACGACGATGGCCGCCTATGTCGACAGCGACCAACGTGGTCGATGATTCTCTGGCTTACGCCACACCGCCGACCCCTTGGGGTGCTTTGTTTGGGTGCGTCGGTTTTTTTTTGTGGGGCGGGCCCTGGGCAGTCCGGCTGCAGATGCAGGCTTTGTGGTGTACGTGTGCGTTTCCGGGTAGGGGTGGGGTGAGGGGGGTCTCAAAGTGTCATGTGTTAGTGTTCCGTGCGCGTTGTTCCATTGAGTGGCGCAGTATGGGTCGCTAGCGGGTCGCTGGCGGCCTCTTGGGGCGCTCTTGGGGCCCCCCGGTGGTCTTGGGGGCGGAGCGGAAAGCTAGATGTTTTGAATTTTTGGTGGCCCTCTTGGGCCCCTCTTGGTGCCGTCTTGGAGCCCTCTTGGGCCGTCTTGGGGCCGTTTCGGAGCCTCTGGGGGGCTTCTTGGGGGTTCCTTGGGGCGTCTTGGGGGCCTCTTGGAAGCCTCTGGCGGCCTCTTGGGGCACTCTTGGAGCCCCCTGGGGCTCCTGAGGGCGGAAAGCTAGATGTTTTGATTTTTATGTGGCCCTCTTGGGCCCCTCTTGGTGCCGTCTTGGGGCCCTCTTGGGCCGTCTTGGGGACCTCTTGGGCCGTCTTGGGGCCATCTTGGGCCGTTTTTGGGCCGTCTTGTAGGCCTCTTGGGCCGTCTTGGGCTGTCTTCGGGGCCTCTTGGGCCGTCTTGGAGCGTCGGGAAGCCGAAAAGGCGAGAAGACAACAAAACACAGAAAAACACAATGGAAATCAACAATTTTAGCATCTCGGGGCCCTCTTGGGAGGCTTGTTTGGGACCTCTTGGGCCGTCTTCGAGGCCTCTTGGCCCGTCTTGGGGTCATCTTGGGCGTCTTGTAGCGCTGGTTTGGCGTCTCGAGGCCCTCGTGGGCCGTCTTGGAGGCCTCTTGGGGCCTTCTTGGCCCATCTTTAGGCCTTCTTGGGCCCAGAAGAGCTCGTGAGTCGCTCGTCGGGGCCCCCCTCCAAATCGACCGGACCGGGCTCCCGGGGGAGGGGTTTTGGAAGGGGGAGCATCTTACACGCCGATGATCCCCAAGGGGTCGGCGGATTGTGGGCGAGGATGATGACGAAAGTCGGCGACGACGATGACGCCGCCGACGACGACGACGATGTCGTTGACGACGGCGCTGTCGACGGCTACGACGACGACGAACGTCGACGACGCGGACGACCACGAGCGTCGACGACCGTCGACGAGCGTCGACGACCGACGGCGACGATGCCGGAAAGTACGACGGCGACGACGACGTCGACGTCGTCGGCGGACGGCGTCGGCTACCACTGCGAGAGCGGCGACGCCGTCGCCGGGCGCCGCGCGCGCCACCACGGCGCGGGCCGCCCCGCACGCCGCGCGCACGCGCCCCGCACGCCGCGCGCACGCTGGCGGCGCCCCGGGCGGGCGGCTCCCATGCGGCGCCTGCTCGGGGTGGCGGCGGCGCCGCGGGCGGGCGCGGCGGCGAGGCCCGCTGCCAGCGGACGCCGCCGCCGACGACGACGAGCGACGAGCGACGACGACGACGACGACGACGACGACGACGACGACCCCTGCCAGCGGGAAGCCTGTCCCCACCCCTGCTCCAGAGGAGGACAGGGTACCCGTACCTCTACCCTGCCTTCGTGTTCCCCCTTTTTCGGGGCTCCTCAGAGGCCCTCGTCGCCATTGTTCGATTCGCCTCGAAACCCTGGTCAGAGCGCACCCCGGGAGAGGTCCGGGGAGTGGTGGCATCGGTGCCCCGGTCTCCCCACCTGCCGTTGGCGGCAGCGTGCGGCGTGGCGCCGCCGGCCTGCTTGCTGCACGCCATCCCCCCGCCCTCGGACGGGGCGGGGACGAGGAGGAGTCCGTTCTCAGAGCGTGCCGGAACGCTTCTCAGAGCGTGCCGGATCGTTCCGAGAAGGCCGCGGCGCCCGAGGCATCTTGCAGAGCCGCCGGATGGTTCAGGGGTTCTCGACCGGTGCTCCCCCGAATTAGTCCTCGTCCTGGCTTCGTCCCCTACCCTGGGGATGGCGTGCACCGACGAAGCCCTGGAAGGGGGATGGCGAGCACAGAAGGGCGCTCGCGGGGGGCTCTCCTCACAGGGATAGCGTGCTTTTCGGAGATCGATGTTGCACGCTATATTTCCAACGCAAACCGTCTCTCGGTGCCGACCTGAAGGATTGACCTAGTTTATGAGGGCACATCCCTGCTATTGTCATCGCCTTGGACTTGACAATCCTAGGGATGCTTTTGAGCTCAAGGCTGTTGAGCACAGCCGCGCGGGCGGACGTTTTTGTTTTGTGTGTGTTCCTCTGATAGGTTTGACAGCCCGAAGAGGAGATGCGCGGCCTCCGATTTCGTATGTATAGTTCCCGTCGCGCTGCTTGCGCGCAGTTATTGCTGCTTCGTCCTCCTCTTCATCCGCCGCCGTTGCGGGGCTTCTTGGGGGCCTCCTGGAGGACTCGGGGGCGGCTCTTTGAAGCCTTCTGCAGGCTCCTGGGGTCTTTGAGGGGCCCTCTGTGAGCTTGCCGCCTGCCCCGGCCATGCGAAGCAGAAGTGGTGTCGGCACAACCAGCGGGCAGCCAGAGCGCCCCGCGCCGCAGCCAAGGACCAGGCAGCCGCAGTGCTGGCGCCGCCGACTGTGTAGGAGTGGGAGCCCTGGGGCTGCCCCGTGCGTGCATCGCCGTCGTGCGGCTGGGGCCCGCCGCGGCGCCGCTGGTCGCCGGAGGACAGTCGCTCTCCTTGCGGCCACTGGCTGCCAACTCGCGTCGTCCCTCTGAGAGCTTCTGCGGGGCTCCCGGGGGCTGGTTGGGTGTCTTGGGGGCCACTTTGTGGTGAGGTCTCCTGGGGCCCTTGCGAGATCCCCCTCGTGGGGTCCTCCTGAAGGCGCTTAATTATGGCTGCCGTGAAGGCATATCAGGCCCTCTTGGGCGGTGTGGGGGACCTCGCGGGCCGTCGTGGGCTCTCAGGAACCCGAAACAGCGCGGACGCGAACATCACGTTACAGCTTCAAGCCCCCCCCGCGGTTGCGGATAAGAGTGAGGGAGGCGGGAGGGTCGTCGGCAGTCTGCGGCGGTCGACGAGGAGAACGGAGGAGGGACCAGAATGGGGAGAGGGAGCAGGAGGAGAGCTCACGCCGCCCAACGTCTGTCCGACGCAAAAGAGAAGGAGGATGTGGAGACGAAGGGGCCGCAGGAGGAAGAGGAGTAAGAGAGGGACGGAGACGACAACGAGCGACGAGCGACGAACATGAAAACGACGACGACGACGACGACGACGACGACGACGACGACGACAACGCCGCCGCCGACGCCGACGCCGACGCCGACGCCGACGCCGACGCCGACGCCGACGCCGACGTCGACTCCGACGCCGCCGACGACGACGACGAGCGACGAGCGACTAGCGACGAGCGACGAAAACGACGACGAGCGACGACGACGACGACGACGACGACGACGCGACGTCGACGCCGACGCCGACAACGACGCCGCCGCCGACGACGACGAGCGACGACGACGACGACGACGACGACGACGACCAGCGACCAGCGACCAGCGACGAGCGACGCGAACGACGAGCGACGAGGCCGACCGCCGCTGGCGCGCCGCGGCGCCCGCCCGCGCGGCGCGCCGCCTCGGGCCTCGCGGGCGCCGTCGGCGTGCCGCCACTGGGCGGCCCCGTCGCCGCGGCGCCGCTCGGCGGGCGGCCTCGGCGGTTGGCGGCGATCGTCGCTCGTCGTCGTCGCTCGCCGTCGTTGCTCGCCGTCGTCGTCGACGTCGTCGTCGTCGACGTCGTCGTCGTCGTCGACGTCGTCGTCGTCGTCGCTCGCCGTCGGACTCGCCGTCGGCGGCCTCGCCGTCGTCGGCCGTCGGCGGCATCGTCGGCGCCGGCCTCGGCATCGGCGGCCGTCTTCCTCGTCGACCCCCTCGTTCCTCGGTGGCCCCCAATCGGCAGCGGTGACCATGCCGTTTGGTGAGGCAGTGGGGATTCGGGGTGTCGCACGGTTTTTGGGCACGAGCCGTTCTCCGAGGACGTCTCGGGCGATTGAAGGTTCCGAGGTCCCAGACCCGTGCGGTGACGGACCGTGCTGTGAGGTCTCTCGGGGTTTCGAGGTCACTGCACGGTGTGCCACCGCACGGTTTCGAGACACCCAGGTTCCTCCCTCCCTCCGCTCTCCAGGATCGAAGCTCCACGAGGCTTTCTGATGCTTGGGGGTCGTCCCTTCTGGGGGGCTCCAGAGTGTTCTGGGGGGCGCCGGCGACGGGGGGCGGACGCCACACATGGGGCATCGCGTTTGGATGATGACACTCCGCAGCGCGCGACTGGACCCAGAAGGGCGATCAGAGACACTCTCATCAGGAGCGCGATCAGGACGAGACAGGAGTTGGCAACAGGGGACTTGAAAATTGCAAAGGAGCCACTTATGATGTGCACTCCGCCCAGGGATGCGCAAACAATCGTGAGGGCATCAAGATGCGTGCCTTTCCTGCTCGTGTTGCTCACCAGGCGGCTTATCCGAGAGTCGATTTCAGCTGTGGCCGACTTGGGCGAGCGACTCGACGACAAGAGAAGCATGCGAAGATAGCCTTAAAGAGGAACGGTATCATGAGTAAGACCGAGCGGGCTGGTGACAAGCGGCTGGCACTTACACCGTATGCACGGAGTATTTGGCCAACAGCTACTGCGATGCAGGCGCAGGCTTGGACAAACATGCGTTGCGGTGACCAAGGGCAGGTGCTTGACGAGCTCACTTGAGCTTCGAGCGCCACGGGCTGACCGGACAGTGCAGCACCCGAAGCAGCGCATCGACCAGTGGCCCACAGCGTGGCAGACGCACACCAGCATGAGGTCGAGCATCCAGCATGCATGGACAAAAAGTGTTGACGGAGCGTAAGGCCAAGGAGCCACAAGAGCAAGAACGATCTGGACCTATTCCAGCGGTGATGCTGAATTTGCTCGGGCGGCTGGAGTGGGATCCCCAGGAGGCGACAGTCTGGTCTTTTGTTGCAAGGCAAGGCTCGGCTGAGGACTGACAGCTTCCTGATTTAAACAGGGAATCCAGCCCTGGACAATCATCACGAATTGCTGAGTGGCATTGGAGACTCAGCGAGGCGAGTCAATTGGCGCCAGGCTTCTAAACACTTGCGGTGGTGGTCTGGAGGAGGGGGTGGATGCGACGTCATATCGCACACTATTGAAGTCCAAAGTGAGCTTCCCAATGGCACTCAACTTGGAGGAGCTTCTGGGAAATATTTGAACGGGTGGATTATGGACAAAGCAACACGAATCCGAGTAGCTTGAAGGCTGTAAAGGTAATGGAATGTGCGGCATATGTAAAATGAAGGAAGCAGTGCCTTGTCATAGTTTCTAGGAATGTGAAAAGAATTCTGGAGCTGTGCCATCTGATCGCACACAACACATGCTGGCACAACAACACTTTTCGGTTGTTTGGTCTGATTCCGAAAAGCTGGGCTGAAGTATCTGATCCATTCAGTGTGGAAGAGTGGAGGATTCCAGGGCTCAGCGGGCTGAAGCAAGAGATTCTGGGTGCACCCCTTGATAGTGAACGTGCACTTTTCGTCGGGGACGCTTCGGAGGGGTCGATTCGGCATCCAACAGGTTTCGCAGAGTAGGAGTTGCTATCGCTTACCTGACGGCCATCGTCGCCGAGGTCAAGAAAACAGCGACGGCGTCTGGACCCTTGGTGGGCCGTCGCTAGGTTGTGGCGCGCGGAGAACCAGTGTCGCTGCATCCAGCTTTGTGGTGTTTTCCAGTGTTTAGACGTATGTCAGGGACCGTGAGGTGATTGCACAAAAATGGGATGAGGGCGGCAGTGCCGGCATCTTCACCCAAATGGCAATGGCGCAGATCCATGGAGCACAATAGGAGGTCTCATGTGTGATTGGTGCATCGGTCAAATGTTGTTCTCTGGGCTCATTCTCACCAGACGGTTGCTGACATTGGTGTTGGTCAACATTTTCTCAGCCCCGTGATCGACCACCTCATCGTTGATGAGATCGCGGGATACGCAGCCAACAAGTGTAGATTGACCGAGAATATTCGCACGCGTGCTCTTCTGCACGAGCGTCGGGCATATTTGACCAGGTAGTGATTGCTGAGAGCGTCCCTGGACAGTATAGCAGCTACCGAGGAGTCTGAGAGGATGGATCAGCTGAGCGGAGTGGAGGTTTGCCTGCCACCGCCCCCCACTTCCCTTTCGTGTGGTGCTGCTGCTGCGGCTCTTCTCCCAACGCATTTTAGCTGACTGTGAAAGACGGTGTCTCCAGTGCTTAGGGTCAGCTTCCTTGACCACTACTGAAGAATGGTGGAGGCCACCGTTCCCGAGGTTATGCCATGTGGATGGGGCCCTGTGTTCGCCCACGAAGGGATATAGAATGCATATCGCGGGGGGCTGGGCACATAACACACATTGAATGTACACATGCCCCGTCAGGTGTGGTTTTGTACTATGTGCGGGGCGTTTGCAGATACGCAGCTGCGAACTTGAAAGACCCCCTGTAAGTTTGTTTGAGTTGTCCATGACTGGAGGAGAATACCTTGGCAGGATCAGTAGAGTGTTGCACCCCAAAGTCCTGAGTCGAGCAGAGCAGGCTGCGAGATAATCGGCAACCGTCCGAGCCGAGGGGAGTACCGTAGTCAAGTGATGATCATGGCACTTGCTTCCGCAACGGTGTCCACTCCAATGCACTCCACTCGACTCCACTCCATCTCCATCTCCACCTCCTCCCCCTCCTCCCCCTCCTCCTCCTCCTCCTCCACCTCCTCCCCCTCCTCCTCCTCCTCCTCCTCCTCCTCCTCCTCCTCCTCCTCCTCCAATGAGGAGCTGAACCCGTCGTCGGCCAGCGGCGGGGTAGGGCCTCTGCCTTCTGAGTCCCACGCCGCTGCTGCCGTGCGCCCGCCCGTCGTTGACCCCAGGGTGCCCGCGACTTCGGCACCTGGGACTGGGCCCCCACCGAGCCCAACGGGCTCCGCTCTGTCGCCCGTCGTGAACCCCAGTGTGCCCGCGTCTCTGGCACCTGGGAGTGGGCCCCCACCGCGCCCCAAGGGCCGACGTGCGGCGGTGGAGCTGGATCGATGAGGAGATTCCACGGGCTCGCCGTGTTGTGCAGGGGCTTCTGTGCCTGCATGAGGTGGCGGGTCTAGTGGCGTGCCTAACCTAACCCTTCCTCCTCCTCCTCCTCCTCCTCCTCCTCCTCCTCCTCCTCCTCCTCCTCCTTCTTCCCTCCTCCGCCTCCTCCTCCCCCCCTCTCCAACTCCCCCTCCTCCTCCTCCTCCTCCTCCTCCTCCTCCTCCTCCTCCTCCTCCTCCTCCTCGCGCTGCCAGTACACTTCGTCCGCTCGCGCGCAGCCCCAGCGTCGGACTCAGAGAGGCACGTGCGCCGTGCCGCCCAGGGGGGGGAGGCGGAGGAGCCGAAGGCCCCGTTGGATCCGAGAGGCCGCCCGCCCGGAGTCCGAAGCCCCTCCCTGCGGCCCCTTTTTTTTGCAAAAACGTTTTTGGGCAAACCTGCACGCCGCTTGCAGCAGGCGATTTGTCTCCCCCGATCCCCGAGTTCCGCCCGAAGAGTTTGGCCGTTCAGGAAAGGGGGGGGCCTCTGGGATGCACCCCCAAGGGGGCTGTCCGGACGCATCTCTGTCGAGGGTTGGCGCCCCCCGGTGCACATTCCAGGGTTGGGCATCACATGTTCTGGTCGGTCAATCCCCCCAAAAACGTCGGGGACGGGGGTCGCCATGCCCCCCTTATATTGAATCGCTTCGCTCACTCCGCCGGCCCATTTCGCATGACTGAGCCTCTTGGGGCCGCTGGGGGGCCTCTTCAGCGTCGCTTGGGGGTCTCCTGAGGGCCTCTTGGGGGCTTTTGGGGCCTCTCAGGGGCCTCTTGAGGCCTCCTGGGGGCTTCGGACGGGGGTCGCCATGCCCCCCTTATATTTTCCCCCCGCTCGGTCTAAGTGGGCAGCGGGTTTTTGAAGTTGCATTAGCAGCTCCTGTGCTGGTGCTCAGACCTTGGCCCTGTCGAGGACTCGCCCACCTCTGCTAGTGTACGTGGGCTGCGCCACAGCTGATGTTATCCGTAAGGGCTTCGCCCCCTGCCGCCGGCCCCCTCTCTCGGAGAATGGGCCATGGAAGAGCTAAGTCATGAGGCCTTGGCGTGAAGCAGTATCGAAACTTCATGCGAAGCCGAGTCGCAATCAGGAAAACCAACTGATCACAAGAGGGTTTACCACACCTGGCGATTGGTAAGACGTGTATGGTTTAAGGGCTTGGTTACCACACCTTGCGATGAAAGGGCCGAGGGAGTTCTCGCAGTTTGGGTTACCACGCCTTGCGATGGATGTGCGTGATGGGTTCGAATTTCAGAAATGTGGCAAATCCCCTGTGTTTTTGGACCCTGACCCCGCGGATCTGCGTGAGGGGTGGCACCGAATTTCAGAAATGTGGCAAATCCCATGTGTTTTTGGACCCTGACCCCGCGGATCTGCGTGAGGGGTGGCACAGAATTTCAGAAATGTGGCAAATCCCCTGTGTTTTTGGACCCTGACCCCGCGGATCTGCGTGAGGGGTGGCACCGAATTTCAGAAATGTGGCAAATCCCTTGTGTTTTTGGACCCTGACCCCGCGGATCTGCGTGAGGGGTGTCGATTTCGAGCCCCCCCAGCAATTCAGACAACGCGCCCAGGGGACGCTGGAAAATCCTGTTTGGGCCTCCCCCCCCTCGCGCGGTCAATCAACTAGTTACAGTAACCAGCAAGAAGCAGAACTGTAACACTGGAAACTAGAAACTACAACTGGTACAGGAAACTGCGAATCACGCGCCTACAGTCTGGTGGCCCCCCAAGGGGGCCGGCGGATAACAGATCCTTCTCCCCTCCACAGGCCCTGCTCTGCCTCCTCTTCCCCTCCTCCCCCTCTCTAGGCTTCCCTAGTCTAGTGAGAGCCGCGCAGATGGGGTCGGAGGATCGCGCAATATCGGCGAATTATCGGCGATGCGGCTCGATGTGGAGCCCGAGTTTCTTCGCGCTGACGTCGCCGATGCAACGCCGACGTCGCCGATGCATCGCTGGTGCGTCGGCGATGCATGGGGGCGATGCGGTGCGATCAGTCTCCATCTGAAAGACCTCTATCCTCCTCCGCTGCCTGGAACACGGGGTCCGCCCCAATATTCGAGCGCAGCTACCAGAACCGTATGCGCGGCGCCGGGGCGAGGGCAGCAGTTCGTCCCTTTGCGGGCGACGTGTGCCGCGCTCCGTGCTTGCTACGTGCTTTGCACCGTCGACGACGACATTCCCATGGTGCGAGGGAACACGCGGATTTCGCAAGGGTGGCGAGACACTGGGGATACAGCTACAAACAGCTTAAGACCTGTAGTTATGAATCGATCAAACACCTGCACATATACATGCACCGATTGATTAGTCAGAGTAGGGATAAGGAGGATTCGGGAGGGGCAGGAAGACCAGGATGAGAGGAGGCAGTATGCGGGAGAAGGATGAGGGCAGGGAGTAGATGGAGGAGAGGTTTCAGGATAATCAGGAATGGGGATGATGATGATGATGATGATGATGATGATGATGATGATGATGATGATGATGATGATGATGATGATGATGATGATATGAATGAGGAGATGCGGAGGAGAAGGACGAGAGAAAGGAGGAGAGGAAGGATGATGATGATGATGCTGATGATGATGATGATGATGATGATGATGATGATGATGATATGAATGAGGAGATGCGGAGGAGAAGGACGAGAGAAAGGAGGAGAGGAAGGATGATGATGATGATGATGATGATGATGATGATGATGATGATGATGATGATGATGATGAGAGGAGGAGGAGGAGGAGGAGGAGGAGGAGGAGGAGGAGGAGGAGGATGTAGAGGAGGGAAGGCGAGGATGAAGGTGAGAGAGGAGGACCAGAGGCGGCAGCAGCAACAGGAGGAGGGGGAGGAGGAGGAGGAGCAGGAGGAAGGGGTGGGGCTCCACGGCGACGCGGAGAACCGCCAGGGAGGGCGGATCGGTGCGGCAGCGCCCGAGCCGGACCGAGGCGGCGTGCGGTGCGGCTCCTGGCTGCGCGTGGAGACGCCGAACCCGCGCGTGCTCAAGTTCGAGCACCAGGCCCGCCTCGGCATCGCTCTGCAAATCCCCAGCTCTGCGTGTCGAGTCAGCGCCTCTTGCCTCCAGGGGCAGCTCCTCCTCCCTCTCTCCTCGGCCTCCCTCCCAGGCCTTCCTCCTTCCCCCTCCCTCGCTCATCATCCTCCTCCCTCCCTCATCCCTCCAGGTTCGACCGCCAGGCCAGTATTCAGCGCTGTCTAAGCGATCTCAGTCCCCACTGTCACAGGCAGCGTTAGGGGCTCGAGGAGGAGGCAGAGGATCGAGGATCGAGGAGGTGGGCTGCCAACTGTGGGAGGCCACCACTGGGCCACCGATCTCGCGCCCCCCGCATCAACCGCAGGGGCGTCAGAAGCATGGTATAGGAACCCATAAATTCTCATGCATCTCTGGGGAGGTTGAATTCAACATCGGCGCTGGTACACCGTCGGACCTATTGTGTGCTTGGCTGGTGGAGGGTCTCATGTTCTTGGAGGATGCTCTTCTATCCTTGTTCCGGCCGTATCCGTGGTCGAAAACAGGCCTGATTTGGCATACTCCCGCTGAGTTGCGCTCAATCCCGCTTAATCCGGCCTGATCGGGTACAGTCTTGGGCTTCGTCCGGGCTGGTCTGGCGTGCTGTGGCACCTCAGTCGGGCACAATGGCCCACAATCCTTCTCGCCAACATGTCCTTAGGAGTTGCCTCCTGACATGCAGGCGGGCGAGGGAAAGAGACGCATCCTCAGAGAGGCTCGCGGGCGCTGCCAGCGGGAGAGCTGCGGCGTGCTGCACCAGCGTTCGCCCGCGCTGCCTCGTCCGCTCCGCTCGGGCCGCCGCCGATGCCTCCTTCCTCACCTCGAAGACGTATCTGCATAGACTTGAAGCCGGGCCTGTCCCTCTACAGGAGAAATATTCAGAAGTGATCAAAAATAGTCTGGGGACGATTTTTTGTTTTTCTGGCCATTTGGGGACATTTTTGTTGACATCTTTGATTTTGGTCCAAAATCCGCCTGTGGGGGGACACGCCCGACCTAAGCACAGACGTCGCCTGTCGTAGCTCCTCGTGGATTTCTCGGATCTGCGCCGGAGCTCCCTGGCGGCGCCGCCCCTGGCGCGCCCCGCGCGCCAGCGAGGGGGTCCACCGCGCGACGCGGATCCAAGAACTTCGCGGGGATCTCGAAACGTTTATGTTCACGCAGTTCTTCCTTGTAATCTTGTTGACCTCAGGCTAAGCTACCTGCTCCACCACCTCTGAGCTTACCCCCGTCCCTGGTGGTTTTCGGGTCACGACTCGGCTCTCCGGTGGTCGTTCGGGACGATCCGTGCACCCCTGGAACGCTCTCGGCGAGGCATTCGCGCTTCCGCCGGAAGGCACCCCGAGGCTAGAAACCCGCCGAGAACGGACCAAAACGTCCGACATTTTCGGACCCCGAACCTGAAATTGAGAATGCCATGATGATGATGATGATGATGAGGATGATGAAGATGATGAGGAGGAGGATGAGGATGATGATGTTGAGGATGATGATGAGAGTGATGAAAGTGATGAGGATGATCAGGATGGTGAGGATGCTGATGAGGATGAGGATGAGGAAGAGGACGATGATTAGGATGATGATGAGGATAAGGATGAGGATGAGGATGAGGATGAGAAGGATGCTGATGAATATTATAAAGACTTTGATGATGAGGATTATGAAGATGATGAGGATGCCGTTTTATACTGATGATGATGGTGCTGATCATGATAATGTTGATGTTGGTAATGATAATGATGCAATTGCTGTTGATTATGGTATTAATGATTATGCTGATGAGGCTGGGGATGAGGATGCTTGGGATGATGATACTGATCATGATGATGAGGAGGATGTTGATGATGCTGACGCTGACGATGATGATGCTGCTATTGTTGTTGATGATGATGATGTTGATGATGGTGATTATGTTAATGATGATGGTGATGATGATGATGACGAAACTGATTATATGTTTGATGATGACGATGACGACGAAGACGACGATGATGATGGTGATGATAGTTGGTAGTTGATTGGGGTAATGACGACACTGATTATGAGTATTAGGATAATACGAATGATGATGATGATGCTGATGATGATGAAGATGATGATGATGATGATGAAGATGAAGATGAAGATGATGATGATGATGATGATGATGATGATGATGATGATGATGATGATGATGATGATGATGATGATGATAATAATGATAATGATTAGGATGATGATGGTGATGATGTTGATGATGCTGATGATGTTGATGATGATGATGATGCTGATGATGATGATGATGATGATGATGATGATGCTGTTGATGATGATGATCATGATCATGATTATGATGATGGTGGTGGTGGTGATTACGATATTCGAAGTGTACTTGTTATGCCGCTGGTGGCTGATGGTTCGAATGGCAGGAGGCGGAGGACGCCGACGGAAAAAGCCTGCCGGCGGGTCGGGGGCTGCGTAATGGGGGCGGCGATAAAGGTGGGGTTCAAGGAAGTTTCACCTGTTGTAGCGCGCCCTGAGACAAAACAAGGGCACGAACGGTGTGCGTTTCTCCCCTCCCCCATTTTATCGTCCCCCATGAAGCAGCGCCCGAGCCGTTGTCGAATAGTTCTTCAGGCCACGGTGTACAGCATGAGTTCGCCCATGGCAGGTCGGCCTGTGCGGTGTGTTCCCGGGTTGCCCTGCGATCTTGCGATTCGCGATGTTGTTGTCATTCCCGTGGGTTTTGCGCGGTAGAAGTTACGCAACGCCCGAGCTCGGTATCGTTTAACCAATCCCCATCCCCATCCCCATCCCCTTCGAGACCCCACCCAAATTACCACCCCAGTGGGGGATACACCCCTCGAAACCCGAAGGGAACGACCTATATCCCCATCTAGGGGGGTAAATCGGCCAGTGGGGCCCAGGCCACGCCGCTGGGGATGGGGATCGGTCAAACGATACTCACGAGGGGGGCGCGCCCCTGCGCGCCCAGGCCACCTCGGCCTCCTCGTCGGGGCCGCCCAGGCGAGCCGCGGGCGCGGCGGGCTTGCCGGGCGCGCGGGGTGCCGCCCGCCGCCTCGCGCCGCGCCGCGTCGCGCGTGCGTCGGCGGCGGCTGCGGTCCGCGTTGGCGTCGGCCCGTGGCGCGTCATCGTCAACACACTCTTCGGGGAACGCGCAATGACTGAGAGGAGGAGAAGGTACCCAAACCCCTGCCCTTCCCTCGTTTTTCCCCTTTTGGGCCTCCCGGGCGGCCCTCGTCGCCACCGCTGGATTCGCCTCGAAATTCTGGTCAGAACGCACCCGAGGTTCGGGGAGTAGCCGTGTCGGTATCTTCTGCTCCCCCCATTGACAGAAAGATAGATAACAATTCGGAGGTCCACGCGGATTTCTTCGATCGGCTCTGGAGCCCTATGGCGGCGCCTCTGGCGCCGCCCCTGGCGCATCCCGCGAGCGAGGGAGGGGGCTCCAGCGCCGATCCAAGAATTCCGCGCGGACCTCCAGTCCAGGTTGGCATGTTGATACCATTGCTCGTTGTCGTTGAAACATCATCCTCACAATCGGTTTTAGCGAACAGGTTGAATATCGTTTGGCTGCTTCTACGTTCGTGGAGTCTACTCGGCCACAACACGCACATTCAGCGCGTTCACAGATGTACATTCCAATGTTATATTGCAGCCGTTTTGTTGTTTGTACTTGAGCGGCTTCCGGTCTCCGACGTGCGGCCGGTTAGGCATTGAGTCGTTCTCCTCAGTCCTTTCCTCCCTTCGCTTCGCTGCTGATGGCATCGTTTTTAACAGCTTGACTGGCAGTGCTTCGTCTCACGGCACAGTACCAATCACGCAGCTTTTCTGTTGAAACGTGGGCAACAAAATCGCCGAACACATCATCAACGTCATCAACGAGCACCTCATCAACATCATCAGCGACCAGATTATCAACATCGTCACCTTCACCATCATCATCATCATCATCACATTCATCACCATCAACATCGCCATCATCCTTATCATCATCACCATTAACATTACCACCATGTTTATCATCATCAGCATCATCATCACATTCGGTATCATCCACAGCACCAGCATCATCATCATCGTCATCATCGCCAGCATCACCATCATCACCACAATCACCATTATCATCACCATCATCGTCGTCATCATCGTCAACGTCAGCATCCTCACCATCCTCATCATCATACTCATCATCACTGTCATAATCCTCATCAACATCCTCATGATTATCGCAATCATCATTATCAGCATTATCATCCTCATCCCCGGCCTCATCTTCATCCCCAGTATCAACCTCATACGCATCATCACCAACATCTTCATCAGCTACCCACGCATCATACGCAAGGTGTTAACCAGCAGCATCAATAGTAATATCGTTGCCATCATGATCGGCATCAGCAAACGCGTCAGTAGCATCACCATCGTCGCCACCACCACCACCATGATCATCATCATCATCATCATCATCATCAGCATCATCAGCATCATCATGCTCATCGTCATCATCCTCATCACCATCATCAACAGCATCATCAACAGCCTCTTCATCGTCAGTATCATCATCCTCATCATCATCATCATCATCATCATCATCAGTATCACAATCATCAGCAGCAACATCAGCCGTATCATCATCATACTGAGTATGGAAAACAGCATCCGCACCATCACCACAATCATATTCATCACTCTTCATCATCATCACCATCACCATCATCATCATTATCATCATCATCGTCATCATCATCATGATCACCATCATCGTCTTAATGTCAGGCTCGGGCTCCGAGGTTGTCGGACGTTTTGGTCCGTTCTCGGCGGGTTTCCAGCCTCGGGGTGCTTTCAAGCGGTAGCGCCTCGCCGAGAGCGGTAGTGTGTTTGCGGGCGAGGGGGGGCGGCATGCACCAGCTGTACACCAGCACGTCTTCGTCGTCGTACTTTCCTCCTCGCCCTGCTCCCCTCTCCCCTTCTCCCCGCCCTTTCTCTCCCCTCGCTCGTTACTCTGCTTCACTCCTCTCCGCCTCCCCTGCTCTTGCCCATCCGCTGTTCGTCTTCGTCCTCATCCGCCTCCTCCTCCTTCTTCCCCTCCCGTTGCCGCGTCTGCTCTTCCTCCTCGCTGCACTCCTCCTCGTCCTCCTCCTCTTTTTATATACTCCTCCGTCCCCTCCTCCCTCCATCCCTAATTTCCTCTCCTCCCTTCCACCTTTTCCTCCTCCTCCTCCTCCTCTTCCCTGATTCCCTCGCTTTCTCATGTGGGTCTGTCCTCTCTCATTCCCTCTTCTCCCCTCCCTCCGTTCCTCCCTTCTTCCCGCTTCCTCCCTCGCGCCTCATCCGCCTCCGTCCTCCTTCCTCCTCCGCATCCGTACTCCTCCTCCTCGGTGCTCCCTCCCTCCTGGGGGGGGGGGGGCAAAAAGGTTTCCATACCGCTACTCCACAGACCCCTCGGGTCGCGTTCTGACCAGAATTCCGAAGAGAATCCGCCGGTAGCGACGAGGGCCTTCAGAACGACCAGCGGTGTCGGTACTTGCTCTGGCCTCCCCGCCCGCCCGCCTTCGTCGCCCTCCTTCTCTCCATCCATCCGCCTCCTTCCTCATCCATCCTTCCTCCTCCTCGTCCTTATTCGTCTTCTTTGTTCTCCTCCGTCCCATTATCATTACCTATACGACCACCCTTCGGGTGATAAGGAGGTTGGGGGGGGAGGAACCAACGTCTCACCCGATCGGTCCCACTATCGATCTCACGATCGATCTCACTATCGGTCTCGCTCCATCGCTCTGATTCGATCGATCACACAATCGATCTGACTATCGATCTCAAAATCGGTCTCACTATCGATCCCACTATCGATCCCACAATCGATCTCACATTTGGTCTCACTATCGATCTCACTATCGATACCACAATCGATTTCACAATCAGCGTCATCATCATCAACATCATCGTCATCAACGTCATCAACATCACCATGACATTATCATCATCACCGGGACACCATCTTCACCATCACCTTTTCATCACCATCATTATCATCACCATCATCATCATCATCATCATCATCATCGGGACACCATCATCGTCACCATCATCATAATCATCAACAACATCATCATCATCATTGGGACACCATCATCATCATCATCATCCGCACCTTCGGAACACCACCATCATCAGCATCATAATCTTATGATCATCATGAACAACCTTATCAATATTTTCATCATCACCATGGGGACACCATCATCATCATCAGCAACATAATCATCATCAATAGCATCATCATCGGGCACCATTATCATCGTCACCACCATCATCATCACCATCATCATCATCATCGGGACACCATCATTCTTATCAACGTCCGCATCATCACCATCATTGGGCCACCATCACCAACAGCATCATCATCACATCATCATCCTCATCATCAACATCATCATCATCGGGACACCACCATCGTCATCGTCACCATCATCATCAACATCACCATCATCGGGGCACCATCATCATCATCATCATCATCATCATCAACAGCATCATCACCAACCTCAACAGCATCTCTACCACCATCGGGACACCATCATCATTATCGTCATCATCTTCATCATCATCGTCTTCATCATCATCGGGACACCATCATCATCATCATCAGCAACATCATCATCAACATCATCACCATCGGGACACCATTATCATCACCATCATCATCTTCAACACCGTCGACATCATCATCATCGGGACACCATTATCATCACCATCATCATCGACATCATCGACATCATCATCATCATCATCATCATCATCATCATCATCATCATCGGGACACCGACGGGACACCGGCGGGACACCAGCGGGACACCGCGCGCCACCGGACCTCGGTGAGGAATCATTTGGTCCGGCCGCGCCTCAGCTGGAGGCAGGACACCGGCGGGACACCGCGCGCTACCGGGCCCCGGTGAGGAATCATTTGGTCCGGCCGCGCCTCAGTTATAGGAGATTTTCTTCTCGCCCGCCCACGCAGCTTCGCCTCGCCCGCATGCACGGCACGCACGAACTCGAAACTGAAACCGATTTCCCGGTAGCGGGGCTCTCCGCTCCACTTTGATCTCACCCCCTCACCTCCGATTATTCGCATTAGCTGTATTGGTATTACTTGTTTTTTGTTATCCATCTCTCATTCCCTATTCTCCTCCTCCTCATCATCCTCATCCATCTCTCCCCTTCCTCCTCCCCGTAGCCATTTTGGCTCAAGACGGAGCTTACCTCCCGTCCCGACTCCAGAGGCTCGAGGCCGAGGTGGAAGGGCAGCCCCTTCCCAAGGCCTGGCTGCCTCGGCCAAGCTTTCAGCAGTGAGCTCCTGCAGGAGCTATTTCTTTCGTCTGAGTGTGGTCAGCGGATGGCCCCCGCTCTTGATGACAAGGAGTGGGATGTTCTGCTCGGCCCACGCAAGCCAGAGTGGGCGTGTGGCTCGTGCACGCGTCTGCACAACTGGGCGTCGAGGATCAAGTGCGAGTGCGGGCGCTCGGCACCAGCCCACATTCGTGCACGTGCAGTCACTGCCCACAAAGTCGTGTTGCAGCAGCTCGAGAGCGGTGGTGGCAAAGCCCGTGGTAAAGGGAAAGGTGGCGACAAGCCACAGAAAGGCGGTGGCAAAGGAGACAAGCTCGGCGCGCTGGAAAAGAAGCTTGACTCCCTCGTGGCATCGCTGGCAAAGAGTACCAGTACGAGTACCACGAGTACCGTACCTCAAGTTCCACCGTGGCAACGTGAGGCACAGCATAAGGCGGCTGAGACGGCGGAGGCAGCTCCAGACACTGATGAAGGGCGACGAGCTAAAGTTGCGGTTCAGGCCCAAGAGCTGGAGGCCTCCATCAAGTCTATGGCCAAGGATGATGAGTTCAAAGACATACGGGAGAGCATGGAGAAGAAGTTGTCCAGCTTGCGCGACCAGCAGAAGCAGATGCGGCCGCCTCAGACAGCTCATAGGCGCGCAGCCCAGGAGCTCAGCAAGGCGAAGGCGGCGATCGAGCAGATGTCGAAGGATCTGGTTGACAAGCGTGAGCAGTGCGAGAAGTTGCGTGTATCCATCGAGGAGCGCGAGCAGTCGTTGGTGGCAAAGAAGGAGCAGCTGGTGGTCTTGCAGACGGAGTTCGACAGGACTGCCCAGCTGGTATCACAGAAGGGTGAACGTGGAGAAGGAGGCGAGCAAGGAAAAGCAGAACCAGGCTCAGTGTTGCTCCTTGACGTCGACACCTTCAAGGCTGAGAATCCAGAGGCTGAGGCTTTCCTCAACAGCGATCTCTGGAAGAAGCTGCAGGAGCACATCCGCGTCCTGCCCAAGGAGGGCGAACCTGATGCTGGCATGGGTGTTGCGCCTCCTGGTGATGGTCAACGTGATGGTGGCGGCGGTGGAGCAGCCCAACCTGGTGCAGATGACGGCGCAGCTAGCGCCGCACGAGGCAATGATGCAGCCAGTCAAAAGCGTAACAATGAACTCAGTGAACTCTCGGAGGAAGAGCGGAAGAACCTGTGGGCCCATTCCAACAGCTTCGAGGATTTCACTGCCAAGTTGGAGGAGCTCTACTCGGCTAAGCGTGCGCGTTTGGGGTGATGGTGACCTCCTTGCGCATGATGGTTGTACTACGTCGGAGGGGGTAGTGGTCAGCCAACACTCCCTTCGATCATCGAGGACCAATGTTGTTGGCGCTGCAGATGCTGAGCGTCCTCCTGGCGGCGAGGGGAGCGAGTGCGCCAGCCGCGCCTCCCCTGTCAGACCGACTTCTGAGGGCGCTGCGACGATGTCTGCGCGCCCAGCCCAGGGAGCTTGTGCTCAACAGGACAGATATGATGCGAACGGTTTCCTCTTGCCTCTAGTGACAGGTTTCAGACCAGCTGCGTTTCCTCCCTCGCATCCTGAAGTAGGGCAGATCGCTGGTGAGCATGTCATTGAAACGTTCAATTGCAGTGGAGGCAAGAGTACGCTCAAGAAGCGGCTCAAAGTCACTCGAGCGTTAGTCGTGATTGTGCAAGAGTTTGGTCACGTGGCCGATCAGGTTGAAGCCATTCAGAGTTGGGCACAAGTGCGAGGATGGAGTCTTATGGCGTTGCCTTCCTGTCCCTCAGCAGGCAACGTGCCCAGTGCAGGTGTGGCTGTTTTCGTGCGCAGTGAGTGCGGTGTGCGCGCGCCACAGCTCGGTGTGCATCAGGTGTGTGAGCATCGCGTGCAGCACGTGCAACTTGATCTTCCAGGGTGGCCTACCCTACATCTTATAAATATGTACCTGTATCCCAGCTTAGGCCCTCAGGGCAAGAACGCCAAGTTGATGGCAGCAGCAGGTGCAGTAGTTGAGAGTATTGACGGTCCCTGTATAGTTGGGGGTGATTGGAATATGTCTCCTGACGAGGTCGAGGCTTCAGGTTTCTGTAGTTTTGCTCGTCTCACCCTCGTCTCTACTAAGCTATACACTTGTCGAGGTGGTACGGGTAGCTCGATTATTGATTTTTTCGGGTTGAATGATCCGTGCATGCGTGCGTATAAACATGTTAAGCTAGACACGCGATGGGCGATCAGGCCCCATAGACCCGTGCAGCTCGCTATAGCCAGTCAGGGATATCGAGTGCAGCATCTAGTGTATACTGTTGCCCCTGCTCTTCCTATTTCCCCCCCTTTCGGTCCTCAACCCTCGCCGCCAGATTGGGGTCCTGCGAGGGGTTTGGTGGAGCGCTGTGTCGAGATGGCGGGGGATGAGAAGACCGATCCAGGGGTAGTGCATCACTTGCTTAGCACCAGTTGGGGCAAGTTTGCCCAGATCGCTGCACGGCATATCAGTACTTGCACTGGGGGCGCGAAAGATACCTTCGGCAGTTTCGGGCGCCAAGTAGCACCGCGCTGGGTCAATGTGGAATATCCCGTGCCAGACGACACTGAAAAATGTTTAATAGCTGATGGGTGGCAGTGGCTTCGCAACGCAGTCCAACACCTAGGCCAGTTAGCTGATTTAGATGACATGAATGAGCATACACAGCAAACGATGCTTGCCGAGCTGGCGGTTTTTCGTGATAATGACTATCCAGGGCTCGGTTTGAGCGCTCGTTTAGATAATTCGGTTCAGAAGGCCCGCAAGATGCTGTGTTCTGAGTTCTTTCGTGAGAATGTGGAAGAATTGCTCGAAGACATTGCTGGGGACTTCTCTGTGGCCGTCAAAGGTGCATCAAAAGAGATCCAGACCAGCTGGAGCGATTGGTGCAAGACTGCCAGCATGGGGGGAGCGCGGGGCCTTCATAGGGTCACGAAGGTTCGGAGTGTTGTTTTGCCTACGGTTGTGCATGACCCTAAAGGCCCCAGTGCTGATCCCCACAGTGTCGCGCAGCATGAGCTGCAGATTTATCGCAAGCTCTGGCGAGCAACCGCCTCCCCACCGGTTGCCTGGATTCCCGATCGGTCCAGTTTCCCGAGGGCGGCTCCGAGTGAGGTTCGTAAGGTGATCCAGAGTTTTTCGGAATCTACCGCTAGGTCCTTGGATCAATTTCATCCGAGGCATTTCTTGTTGCTCGACGACGACGGATTAGATTTGCTAGCAGGTTTGTGGCAGTGTTGCGAGGCGATCGGCCTCTTACCTAAGCAGTTGCTGTGGGTGCTCATGCCAATGCTGCCTAAACCGTCGTCTGGGCATAGGCTCATAGTGCTTTACAGCGGTATGTATCGCATCTGGCAAAGGCTGCGGCGGCCTATGCTAGGATCGCTTATGGAGGAGGTGGAGCGTGGGCACTGGGGGGCTAGTCGGGGGAGGAGTTCTGTGGACTGTGCCTGGGCACAGGCAGCGCGAGCTGAGGCTGACGTAGTCTCGCGCCGCTACAGTGTGCTCATTATCGCCGACTATTCGAAATATTACGAAACGATCCCCCTTGTGGAACTTCGGGACAAGTTTCTTGCGTTTAAAGTACCCACTGCTTTTTTGAAACTCGTTTTCAATGTATGGAGGGCTCCTCGAGTGCTACGTCTCAGACAGCACCGCTCTGAAGGGGTCGCACATGCCGAATTCGGGTTACCTGCAGGCGATTGCTTCAATGATATCAGCATCAAGGTGCATGCTGTGAAGTATTTCGATCAGTTTGTTGCTAGCCAGCCGACACTAGTCAATTTCACATCGTATATTGATGACTCGGGCATTCAGATTTCCTGTGGCCAGAGACAGAGCGCGGTGCAATTAGCAGTCGATGCAGGTCGTGCCTTTTATCACGCGAGCAGGCAGATAAATGCAGCAGTTAATGATAAAGTTGCTGTTGTTGCCAGCGATATTTCACTTGCACGCGACGTCGTGTGTGGCTTAGGGCTTGAGCCCAAGGTTGCGAAGCAATCGGTCACATATCTTGGCGTAGATGACAGTGCTGGTGCCAAGCGCTCTGCTGCTCGTGCGCGTGTAAAACAGCGGTCCCGCCTCTGGGGAATGAAGCTGCGAGTGAAAAAGATCGGCAGGTTTAAGTCCCGAGCTCCGAATAAAGAGGCCAAGAAAGGTCTCTCACAGGTCATTCGCACGGGTGTTGCTCCTGCTTCGTCGTACGGTTCTGAGGTTTTGGGCTTTTCGGATGCTGAGCTTAACACTGTGCGAAGGACCCAGGCTCGTCGGTTGCCGCCCTCCCATGGAGGGACCAGTGCCACGGCAAAACTCGTTTTGTACGGAGAGTGGGACACACGAGCTGCCGTTGGCCCTGCTCTCCAGTGGTGTCGCATGTTGTGGAATGCCCAGGTCAGTCCCAATCGATCCCTGATCCCTTTCCAGGAGTTGCTTCAGCTTTGGGAGCAGGCCAGGGCTAGCGAGGCTAGCGATTGGAAGTCCAGCCGTGGCCCCCTTGCGCGTGCCACGTTGTCGGCTCGTCGTGCAGGCTGGAAAGTGGTATCAGGCACCCAGTGGATTGACCATTGGGGCTGCACAGTAGATGTGAGTAAGACTCCCCCTCGCCTCCTCCTCGATCTCCTCCGAGAGGGATTGCAGCGAGAAGCGGAGCTTCGTTTTGCACGCAGGTTAGGGCACGCGCACGGTATGCGAGCCACTTTCGACCTTGTGCGCAATTGCATGTGTACGCGTAATAAGCAGCACACGCGTCAGCAGCAGTTCCTTCTCTTGTCGTGCGCCACGGATGCGATATGGACCGAGGCGCGCGCGTGTGATGCTGGTTACCTCACGGATGGCATGTGTGTTTGCGGCCAACGTGACACGTTGCACCATAGGTTGTACACCTGCTCGCGTCCTGAGGTGGTGGAGGCCCGACAGTCTCTAGACATTCCGTCGGAAATTTTGAACGAGGGGGCACACAGCGATGATCCTGTGTTTACTCGTGGTTTGTTCACGTTCTCGGATGAAGATGCGCCCCCTCCAGCCACCCACGCTCATTGTGACATCCTCGACGGCGCAGGTCAGGATTTGAATATGCAGCCTGAGGAGCTCGCAACGCTTGCAGGTGATGTGATCGAGCTTGAGATGGCCTCCGACGGCAGCTGCACGAAGCAGGCCCTCCGCTGTCTCCATCGTGCCGCGTGGGCGATCGCCCTCATGGAGCCAGGCAGCGAATCGCTTCTTGCCATCTTGAGGGGCATTGTTCCTGGCGGTCTTCCCCAGACCCCTGCGATGGCCGAGCATGCGGGGGCGGCCCTGGTCGGGCAAGTTTCAGATCGCCCCACGGCGTTGGCCCTCGATTGTAAAGCTGTGATTTGTCAAACGCAGAGGCCCCTCTGGAAACAGCTGAGTGGTTCCAATAAATTTGCTGGTGTGAGGCGGTTTGCCCATGAGCTAGCAGGCACTGAATTTCTGTCCACCTTCCATGTAAAGGCCCATCGAGAGCTCTCTGCCCTTGAGGACTTGGAAGGTGATGATCGTAGGTTTGGTTTTGCGAATCGTGCTGTGGATGAGCATGCCAAGAAGGCCATTGAGGGCCATCCTCGGCCCCTGCCCACCTTTTTGGACCACGTTGAGCTGTACCAAAATCGAGCCAATGCGTTTATAAAGCTTGCTTCCGAAGTTTTACCCCTCTTCAAAAATGAGGTGCGTTGGAAGCGAGCTGCTTTCACAACCCAGGGTCGTAGTCGTCAGAAGAAGACCTGGCACCTCTGGAGGAGAACCGAACTGGGCATGCAGTGTCGTTATTGTTGGACGGTGTGTGATCGACCCGATCGGCCCATGTTCGGGTGCAGGGGACCGCCTCCTGCTCTCCAGAAGCTGCTGCGCGATCCCCTTGGGCACCAACTCGTCGCCGTGTCGGGCTCGGCTCTTGATGCTCCTCGGTCGGACCTGGTTCTGGGCCCCTGCCGTGAGCAGCAGATTCTGTGTTTGAAATGTGGGGGTTGGTCCCAGGGTAGAGCCCTAAAGCTCGCCGAGGTCTGTGGTAAGCCGACGCGGAAAGGACTGGACGTCCTGAGCCGTTTTCGTCGCGGGCTTGGCCCCAACATAAAAATCAAGGCCTTGATTGAGAAGGCGTTGCCTGTGTCAAGGCTCGATGTTGCCCTTGAGTCGGATGATAAGCCCGAGCTGTGTGTTACCTCAGTCCCGCGAGCGTTTGCGGACTCTCCCTCGGCCCCCACTTATGAGCAGCGAATGGCGTCCCTGGTCGCCAGAATTAAAGCTAAAGAGGAGGCAAGAGCCTCCAGGGCGGTTTAACTCGGGTCGATCCCCCCCCAAGCTTTTGGTGTTGTCACCTCCCGACCTTTCAAGGCGCTGTCCATCCATCCATCCATCCCCTTCCTCCTCCTCATCCTCCTCCCCGTCCTCGTCCTCGTCCTCGTCTTTCTCCTCCATCCCTCCTCCTCGTCTTCCTTTTCGTTGTTCCTCTATTTGTCCTCCTCCTCCTCGAACGGTGGGTACGTTCCCCTTCCTACTGCCTCCAGGTTGTTCGCTACCTTTTCGCGTTTTCGGCCTGGGAGCACGGGAGCTTGCAGTGCTCCCGTGCCCGCATTATTCGCGCCTTCAGTACTTAACTTCACTTTCTGCCTTCAGGAAGAGCATTCGAATCCCATAACACTTCTTACATCCTCACTTCTGCTTGGTAGCGGGGCAAGTTCTCCCCTGCTCCTACCACGGACGCCATGCTGCGCCTCGCGTCGACCGCACCGGCTTGCACCCTTCGCCGCCTTTAACTTCGCACCATTGCCTCCAACCTCTCCGCCTTCGCGCAGCTCCCCCCTTCTGCGCTCTGGCAGGAGACGTTGCTCGAGAGGCCGCCCCACGGTACAATGCTGCGTCGCTATATATATATATATATATATATATATATATATATATATGTACTACACATATGTATTTATATATATATATACACATATGAGATGGTCGCTTATTTGATGCGGCATGTGATATATGATATGTGTAACGTGTGCGCGTATACTTATATATATATATACACCTAAACGACCACCCTTCGTGTGATAAGGAGGTTCGGTGGGGAGGAACCAACGTCTCACTCGATCGGTTGCATTATCAATATTATTATCGATCTCGCTATCGGTCTCGCTCGATCGATCTCACCCGATTGATCTCACAACCGATATCATTCGATCTATTTCATTCGATCGATCTCACAATCGATCCCACTATCGATCTCACTTTCGATCCCACAAGCGACCCCGTATTCGGTCGCACTGTCGATCTCACTATCGACATCACAATCGATTTCACAATCAACGTCATCATTTTCAACAACATCATCGTCATTCACGTCACCAACATCATCATCACCGGGACATCATCATCATCAACACCTCATCACCATCATTATCAACATCATGATCATCACCGTCATCCTCATCGGGGCACCATCATCGTCACCATCATCATTTCTACAACATCGTCATCATCGGGACACCATCATCATCATTGGGACACCATCATCATCATCCCCACCCCATCATCATCACGAACAACAGCATCAACATCAGCATCATCGGGACGCCCTCAACACTCAACATCATCAGCAACATCATCATCATCGGGACACCATCATCATCGTCACCATCATCATCATCATCATCATCACCATCGTCCTCACCGGGGCGCCATCATGATCATCATCATCATCATCACCATTATCCGGCCACCATCATCAAACTCATCATCCGCACACCATGAGCATTTTCATCATCAACATCATCACCATAGGGACACCATCATCGTCATCAGCATCATCACCATATCATCATGGGGACACCATCATCATCACCATCATCATCAACAACATCATCATCATCAACCGTATCATCTTCATCGGATTACCATCATCATTTTCATCATCATTGTCATAATCATCATCTCACCACCATCTCGTCATCACCACCAGGCACATCATCAGCATAGGGACGCCATCATCAGCAGCAGCATCATCACGAACATCATCATCATCAGCATTAAGTTTCCATCATCACCACCACCATCACCATCATCATCATCATCATCATCATCAGCGACACCGTCAACATCATTATCACCATCATCATCATCATCATCGGGACACCATCATCATCACCACCACCATCTTCATCAACATCATCATCATCAACATCATCATCAACATCATCGCCATCATCATCATCATCATCATCATCATCATCATCATCATCATGATCATCTTCATCATCGGGACACCCACGGGACACCGACGGGACACCGGCGGGACACCGTGCGCCACCGGACCCCGGTGAGGAATCATTTGGTCCGGCCGCGCCTCAGCCAGAGGCGGGACACCGGCGGGACACCGCGCGCCACCGGGCCCCCCGGTGAGGAATCATTTGGTCCGGCCGCGCCTCAGGTATAGGAGACTTTCTTCTCGCCCGCCCACGCAGCTTCGCCTCGCCCGCACGCACGGCACGCACGAACACGAATCCGAAATCGATTTCCCGGTGGGGGGGGCTCTCCGTTTCACTTCGATCTCACCCCCTCACCTCCGATTATTCGCATTAGTTGTATTCGTATTACTTGTAGTTTTTTGCTCCATCTTTCATTCCCCTTTCTCCTCCTTCCTCCCCCTCCTCCCCTTCCTCCTCATCCTCATCCTCATCCATCTCTCCCCTTCCTCCTCCTCCTCCCCGTCCTCGTCCTCGTCCTCGTCTTTCTCCTCCTCCATTCCCTCCTCCTCATCCTCTTTTTCATTGTTCCTCGATTCGTCCTCCTCCTCCTCCTCCTCCTCCTCCTCGAACGGCGGGTACGTTCCCATTCCTATCCCTCCCCTCCCGCCTCCCGCCTCCCGCCCGCCTCCCCGCCCCGGCCACGCCCTCCGGCCGCCCGGCGCGCCCCGCCGACCCCCAGGGCGGTTGCTGGGCCTCGAAGGCGTGCGCGACGTTTTCGTGGCAGGCCTCGGGGGCCCCGCCGCCGGGACGGGGCCACCGGCTCCTGGGGGGTGGGAGAGTTCGAGGAGGGGGGTGATGATGATGATGATGATGATGATGATGAGGAGGAGGAGGAGGAGGAGGAGGAGGAGGAGGAGGAGGAGGAGGTTGAGGAGGAGGAAGAGGAGGAGGAGGAGGAGGAGGAGGAGGTTGAGGAGGAGGAGGAGGACGATGAGGAGGAGGAGGGGGGAGTACTAATGATGGTGATCGTCATGGTGTGCTTCAGGAGAAGAAAAATATGAGGAAGAAGACATGACGAGTCAGAAAAAGGCAACAAGGAGGAGAAGGAGGGAAGGCGGATGATGCAGAAGAGGAGGAGGAGGAGGAGGAGGAGGAGGAGGAAGAGAAGGTGGATGAAATGAAGAGTAGGGGGGCAGGAGGAGGAGGAGGAGGCGGAGCAGCAGGAGGAGGAAGAGGAAGAGGAGGAGGAGGAGGAGGGAGGATGAGGAGCTGGAAGGACGACCAGGAGTCGAGAGGACCAGAGCACATTCGCCTTCCTGCCCCAGGGCCCCTCGCGTGTCGTGTTGGTTCTCCCTTGCCCTGCGAGGGCCGCCCCTCTCGCGCGACGAACGCCCCGTGGACCTGCCACTGGCGCGCGGGAGCCCCGTCCCGACAAGGACCTGCCCAGCGTTTTCGTTCGGCGTCCACCAGGAGGGAAAAGACACACGGACAGTTCGTCGTCGATTCCCCCGAAGATATAGGAAACATATGGGAAGTGGGGGGAAGACAAACACCAGGAGGGAAAAGACACACCAGGAGGGAAAAGACACACGCGGACACGCTGAATCGTGGATCCCCCAGGAACTATGGGAAAACATGGGAAGTGTGGGGGGGAAGACAAACACCCAGAAAATATGGGAAAATATAAGGGATTCCGATCAGCTGTGTCTATCTATCTATGTGTGTGTCCCAGGGCTCCTTCAGTACAGGGGGGGCGCGCATCAAGATGTCTTCGCTCCCCGCGCCGCGCGGTGGCTTCCCGCAGCCGTTGGAGGAGCTGCTGCGTTCAGGGTGCTCCGGGCTTTCCCTCAGGTGCACCTCGCGCGCGGGTTTTCAGGGTTGGGTTCCTTGCGAGGGTTTCTTGCGGCCGCGCCCGCACTGTACCGCTACCCGTTCTTGGGTTTTGCTTTTTGTTGGGGTCCCCCGAGAGGCCCTCGTCGCCACGCCTCGAGATTCTGGTCAGGAAGCACCCTGGGAGAGGCCTGGGGAGTCGCGGTTTCGGTGCCTTTGTGCCTCCTTGGGGTCACGAAGTCCAGCGAGGAGTCCAGTGAGCACCGTTCTGGACAAGAGCCCCCCTATCCGTGCCTTTTCTGTTGCACGAGTTCTCATGTCTCGTCTGTACCTGTGTGAAAGTCTGCAGCGAGAGCCCCTTCTTGAACAGGAAGCGCTGTCGCTCCTTTCAGCTGTGACAGATTTGCAAGACTCCCGGCGAAGAGTTGGAAGACGTCTCAGGCGAGAGCCCCACTTTGAACATGGGCCGCCCTTCGCCCATGTACTTGTCCAAGCTTTCTAAAGAAAAGCGCACGGTGCCAAAGCGAGAGCCAATTTTGAAAACCGACGGCCCCCCGTCCTGGCAACTGCTGCAAGCTCTTGAAACGAACGTGCGCGGCGCTGAGGCGAGTGCCCCATTTGGAAAGAGGGCCCGGCATTCGTCTTGTTAGCCGAGCGTGCGCGGCGCGGGAGCGAGAGCCTGGGCCATCTGCAGATCGCCCGTGACCAGGACGCGCCTGGCACGGCTCCACGCGCGCCCGGAGAAAGCAGCGTGGGCATTGAACACGGAAAAGGGAGGAGGCGGAGGAGGGCGAAGGCGACGGCGAGGAGCGGGCAGACGCGGTGGACACGAGTTGAGAAAGGAAGAGCAGCCAGCTTGAAGGATGACATGTTGTTTCCTGCAAAACGCTGTTCCCACCTGAACTGTGGGCCCATAAGGCGTTCGTCTTCCAGGGGGGGTGGGGGCGTCGCGCCACGAAACGACTGCTTGCAAGGCTGACCGAGGGGCCGTGCGACGCGAGGGTGTATCGCAGCATCGTTGACATATCTTGGGTTTACCCTGGTCCTCCTCCTCCTCCTCCTCCTCCTCCTCCTCCTCCTCCTCCACCCGACCTCCCTTCCCCCCGTTCCCCTTCCCGGCGGCGGTGCCCGAGGCGCGGTGGCGGACGGTGGCGCCCCGTGGGTCTCCGTGACCCGCGCGGAGGGCGCGTGCTGGGAGGCTCTCGCGTCGGGCTCGGGTTCGGGGGCAGGGGGGGAGCGAGGAGGAGGAGGAGGAGGAGGAGGAGGACGACGACGACGAATGGGGGGGGGGGAGGAGGAGGAGCAGCAGGAGCAGCAGGAGCAACAGGAGCAACAAGAACAGCAGGAACAGAAGGAGGTGTTGCTGCTGCGCGCCTGCCCGCGCCGCGGTTGCCTACACCGACATGGCGGTCGCGTCGGAGGTCCGTGGTCAAGGGAGGAAAAACCGCCCAGACTGGACAACGTGCGCTTACTATACGGCCCTGGGCGTTTACTAAACAGTCCTGCCCTGTTTGATTCCTTCTTTGGGGGCGTTTGCTAAACGGCTTCGCGTGTCGGGGTGGTTATTGTCGCGGTGGATGTTCTGCCCTCTAAGTGGGTGCGGGGGTCGACCAGCGAGCCCTCCGCCGCGTGCTGGAGGAGGAGCAGGAACAGGAGGAGGAGCAGGATGGGGCCCCCGACCTTTCTTCGTGCTGCACCTCGTCACCCTCGCGGTCAGTCATGCGCACGGAAAGGGAGCGTGGGGGGCGAAGTTGGGTTCTTGACCGCAGAAAGAAGGACAGACAAAACAAAGGAAAAGGGTGGGCCAGGTGAGAAGGAGGAGGAAGAGTGGGAGCAGGAGCAGGACTCAACTCAACCAGCTCGAGCGAGTCAGAGGGCCCCGCCAAGTCTGACCCCCCTTTTCACACAACACATACTGTTCAAGGGTGGCACGACTGGACATTGGGATTGGAGCGCGTTCCCACCTTGCAAACGGGAGGCGCTCGCGCGCGCGGCCCGGTTGTCGATGCCCTGGCGCAGGCGCTCACACATACGCGGTCCGCGCAGGGGCGGGCGCGGCAAACGCTTCGATGGGCAGGGCGATAGCGAAACATGCCCCGCGCTGACACAACATCGCCGTCTTCATGCACAAAGTGCCTCGGCACTGCGCGGCGGTTGGGCGAGGTCGGCAGTTTGCCCGTTCTCGCGCGGCCCCGCTGCCGCTGTGGTTGTCGTGCGGCTCCGCGAAAGAACGGCGATAGTTGCATGCTCGCCCGCTCGCGAGTCGACGAAGGTGCGTTCGAAGACTTTGCGCCGCGCCTATGCGGGAAGACCGCTCTGTAGAAAAATGGGCGCTGCACCGAGGCCACGGCGACACCTGTGCCTTTCGAGCGGGATGCGCGCTCCCTTCCTCTCGTGCCACGCATTTTGAAAGGTGGACATTTGAACGGACATGCTGACACCGAACATGTCGAGTTAGCACGGATTTGACATCATAAGATGGGAGGTCCTGTATTGATTTGGTGCAGGCCGATCCTGTGGCAAAGTCGGAATCCATACGCATACATATACGAATTACATCAGGGATTGGGATCGCCGTTTGGTGGGGCTTTAGCGGCGGGGTGTCCTAAAGTCTGGCAGAGAGACTGTTGTGCCATCCTTCTGGACGAGTGTGGCCGTTGCAGTGCCTCAGCCGCAGCTCGTGCCATAGCTACTACCCATCAGCCACCCTCACTCCAGACACTTTGCTCGCCTGGGCTCTTTATCGACAACTGACTGTTGCCGCGTACTCCTTCTCCTCCCCCGTCATTATGAGTCTCCCCCTCTCTTCCTCCTCCTCCTCTCCTCCTCTATTCATTTGGTTTCCCCCACATGGTACATGTCTACCAGCCGGCGACCTCATGGACTTCCGCCCCTGGAGTCGCCTGCCTCTCTAGTTTGATCCCCCCGTCCCCCCAAGGGTGACCACCCCTGAGGGGGATGGCCGCGTCAGGATGACCCTCAGGCCGACGGAGAGAGATATATAGAAATAGAGAGAGGGAGAGAGAACAACAAAAAAAAGACACATAAAGCAATAACTAAAGAAAGGAAGGAGGATGAGGACGCTGAGATGGTTCAAGCGGATGGTAGTTGGCAGTGATGAGGATGGTGGTGGTGACGGAGGAGTGAGAGGATGATGGTGAACACGAAGCGGATGTGGAGTGGGGGGATACATGAGGAAGCGGAGGGGCGGGGGCGGGGGCGGGGGCGACAAAAGGGAAGGAAGTGGGGCGGGGGGGATGTGGTGGAGGATGTAATTAGAGGAGCTAGAGGTCACGGATCAGGCAGAGAGGCGGCGGCAGAAACGTTGGCACGGGGCGAGAAGGACGATGATGAGGAGGGGGGGGAAAATGCGGGGGCGACGGAGGCGATGGGTAGACGGACGGGGCGGGGGAGGGCCGATCGACGTCGTCGCTGGACGAGTGGGGGGGGGGGTGAAGGAGGGGCGGGGGATTGGGGGGGGGCAGGAGGCGGGGGAGGGAGTGCGAGGAGGAGGGAAGGAGGGACGATGCGGAAGGAGGCAGGCGATTGGTCCCAGATCTTGCCCTCACACAACGTTCATTAAATCATATCCTTCCCGACCCCCACACCCCATCCCCTCATCCTCTTCCTCGTTCCTCTTCCTCCTCCTCCACCTCCTCCTCCTCTTCATTCTTCTCGCCCTGGGCATCATCCCCCCTTCTTTTTCTCGCCTTCTCTTGCCGTCGTCACCGTCGTCATCCCAGCTGGTCGTCGTCGCCCGAATGTTCAATTGTTATCCCCCCTTCCCCTCGCATCCGCATCCCCATCCCCTTCGTGTCCATCTTTCTCCGGTGGCGCACGCGGCCCGGCCCCCTCATACTCCTCCTCTCCTCGCCCCTTAGCGATACAATATTTCTCCGTCGCCATCTTCCCTGCAAAGAGGGAGAAGTGTGAGGATCTGGAGGAGGATATGGACGGAGAGGCGATGGGGCGCCTTTCCCTTTCGTCCCTCCTCGCCCTGTTTCTACCTTGTCCTCGCTCTCCTTCCCCCCTCCTCCTCCGCCCGGCCCCGCCCCCCCCCCTTCCCTCCTCCCAAATCCCCCCTTCTGCCTCCTCCCGCTTCCCCCCCTCCTCCCTTTCTCCCTCCATCTCGTCCCGCTTCCCTCCCCCCTCCCCCTCCCAGCTTTTTTCGTTCGCCGGGCGGCCCTCGCGGCGCCAGCCCCCCTCCCCTCCCCCCCCGTGGCGCCCCCACTCGGCGCCCCCCCCCCCCTCCCTGGCGCCCCCCCCGTGGCGCCAGCCCCCCCCCCCCTCCGTGGCGCGAGGCCCTGTCGCCCCGGGTCCTGGAGGTGCTCGACGCCCTCCCCGCGGCCTCCGAGGCCTTTCCCCCCCCCGCGCCCCCTCGCCGCCGCCCTCGCCCTCCTCGCCGCCGCCCTCGCCGCCGCCCTCGCCCTCGCCCTCGCCGCCCTCGCCGCCCTCGCCGCCGCCCTCGCCCTCGCCTCCTCGCCGCCGCCCTCGCCGCCGCCTTCGCCTCGCCCTCGCCCTCCTCGCCGCCGCCCTCGCCCTCGCCGCTCGTCGCCGCCCACGCCGCCGCCCTCGCCGCCGCCCTCGCCCTCGCCCTCGCCCTCGCCCTCGCCCTCGCCCTCGCCCTCGCCCTCGCCGCCGCCCTCGCCTAGCCCTCGCCTAGCCCTCGCATGTTCCCCCTCGTTCTGCCTATTCTCGATGGGGATCGGTTAAACGATACGCAGAGGCAGAGGCAGAGGCAACAGACGAGGGACCCCTGGCGCCTGACAGCTTTTGAAGCAGCTGCGCCACGGCCCCCCGCTCCGAGGCGGTTCGGGGCGCGCGCAATCAGGCACAGAGGGGTGTTGTGAGAAATGGCGTCTGGCGGATATCGTTGAACTTCGTTGGCGAAGCCCCGCCGTCTTCTGACATGGAAAATCTGTCGATACCGCGTTTTTGCCTTTTTGGGCCTCTTGTGATGCCCTCGTCGCCGCGGCTGGATTCGTTTCGAAATTCTGGTCATAGCGCACCTCGGGAGGGGTCGGGCGAGTAGCAGTATCGGTGTCTTAGGCTTTCCCCAAAGTCTTCTGCGTCTTTTCGCTCAGGGAGCCCCATGGTCGCGATGCCGTCGCCGAGGGCGTCCAGCCGTGAGTGCCAGCACGTGCTGGCCTCTCTTGTCCGCGCCTTCTCGCACGGGCAAAGACAAAGAGCATATATCGGCGTCGTTGTCAGCAGTGGACCGTGAACCGTTGTGCACGGAGTGGTGCATGGTGGGGTCGCTTGGGAAGTAGACGAAGAGGAAGGCGAACACGACATGGGTCATTGCAGTAGGGTCCACATCTCTGTGGTCAGGGAATCATTGTTGGGGTCCGTGGCAAGGTCAGCTGCCCGAGTGTTGGCTGGATCGCTGCCCGAGTCTTGGCTGGGGGTCGTCCCTGCCTCAACTACAAGCTGATGTGGCGCGTGGTATCGCAGGCCTTGCTGTGGGTGTTGCCACACGGTGGCGACCTCCGTTTCAACGCCACTCCGCTCCACTCCAGCCATTCATTCTCGCCTCGCTCCCTTCGGGGATCGACTTTCGATCCATACCCTTTCTGCTGCCCCCACTCCTGCTGCCATGGACGTAGGACATTGATAATAAAGCTTGGCCATCACAGGCTGGATTGTTTTACCCATGCCCGCGCCCCGCCGCCTCGTAGACTTCTGGCGTGCGCAGGGGCATGGGTATAACGTCGATCGCCCATGCCTGCTCATTGCTCCCGTCGCCTCCCTCTCGCTCCTCCCCTCCCCCTCCTTTTCCTCGTCCTTACTTCCCCCCACCCATCCCCCTCGTACTCATCCTCCTCGAGCTCGGCTCGCCCCCTCCCCCCTCCCCCCCCCCACTACTCATGCATGCTTCCTCATCTGCCCCTCCCTGATCCACCCGCGTAATCCCTCATCCTCCCCTCCCTCGCCACTCCCAGTCCGCCCCCTCGGCCCCCGCCTCCCCTTCCCAAACCCCTCCCACGTCTGCCCGTTCCCCCGCCCCCCCCCGCTCCACCACTCTCCCCCCCTCTCCCGACTGAGTCGAAGCCAGGGGAGGAAGACAGGCGGAGGAGGAGGATGAGGAGGAGGAGGAGGCGGCGGCGGAGGAGGAGGAGGGGGAGGACGAGGAGGACGAGGAGGACGAGGAGGACGAGGAGGACGAGGAGGACGAGGAGGACGAGGAGGAGGGAGGAGGAGGAGGAGGAGGAGGAGGAGGAGGTTGAGCAGGAGGAGGAGGAGGACGACGACGACGACGACGACGACAACGAACGACGGGAGGACGAGCACTGGCTGCCCAGGAGGCCAGAGCACGCGTCCCCACCCCGCCCCCTCCCCCAATCCTTCCGCGGAGGGGGCCGCGTGACAACGATCACGACGACGACGATGACGACGATGACGACGACGACGACGACGACGACGACGACGACGACGACGACGACGACGACGACGAACTACGACGAACTACGACGAGCGACGACGACGACGACGACGACGACGACGACGACGACGACGACGACGACCACTAGGACGACGCCCCCCGCCTGGAAGGAGCCCGCCGAGGAGGCCACCCAGCAGAGCGGCGTCGAAGCCGAGTCCGGCGCCGCCGCCCCAGGACCCCCCCCATCCACCGACTCTCGCCATCTCTCTTGCCTTCCTTCTCCGCCCCTCTCCGCCTTACCCTCTCTCGAAGGAGAGAGGACGGCATAAACATAAAATTTTGACGCTCCGCGCGGATTTCTCGGACCCGTGCTGGGCCCCCAGGCGGCGCCTCCGGCGCCACCCCTGGCGCGCCCTGCGCGCCAGGGAGGGGGATCCAGCGCAGATCGAAGAAATCTGCGCGGAGTGCTGAAAGATTATGGTTATGCCGTTTTGTTTTCTTTTATGGCACAGGGCGAAAGGCCAGCGAGGTCGAGGGTCCGCTCGGACGGGGGGGGTCCTTCTTCCGGACGCAGGGTTGTCAAGAAACGCCCTGAGGTGGTCGCGGAAAAGCTGCACCGTCGGAGGAAAAGGTCCCCTTGCCTGCCCCCCTTCTGGATGATCAAGCCCTCTGGATTTTAGCGATAAAGCACCACGGCTCGCCGAAACCTTCGATCAGAAAGGGCTCCTGGAGTGAAATTGGAGCCAGGACCGGAAAAGGCGACGGAACCGGACACAAAGCTGGCGCCGGAGCCGGGGCAAAAGCGGCAAAGCAAACACGGACAACCAACGGCCCTGTCGTTTCCAAGGCCCCCCCCATCCTCTCTGGCCATCTCTCGCGCCTCCCAGCTGCCCCTTCCTGCTTTCTCTCCTCCCTCCTCCCGCTCCGTCTTCCGCCCTCTGGATCGTCATGCCCTCTGGGACATCGCGTTTTGGAATCCAGTCGAGCAGAGTGGGCAGACGCCGACTGCCGCTCAGCGCTGCGGGCGGCGCTGGCGCGCCAGAGCGGGTGATGGCTGCACGACGCCGCCGCAGTGGCCATCCTCTTCGGGAATAGGGGCGCCGCTGGAAAGCCTCGCAGTCGTGGCCCAGACGGGCGCGCGGGCGGGGCGACGCGTGCCTCGTTGCCCGGCCCGCTCGGCGGTGGTCGCCCGGACCCGCGACACTTCTCGAATCAGGTTCTGGGAACAGCCCCGGGGCCCCAGAGATCCAACGCACTGGAAAAATCAGCACGGAGGTTCTTCGATAATTTCGTCCCTATAATAGAGGCCCTCGCCGGGCCCCGGGGCTGTCAAAAAACGACTCAGGATGAAAGACCGGTACTGGGGAAGTGGTCGAGACTTCCGGGGACCCCGCATTGAAAAAATCACGACGTCGGATCTCTGGGGCTGGGCCGCTGGAGCGGCACGGGCCTTGGCACCCCTCGCGGAGGCCCCCCGTGGCTCTGCGGCTGGCCCCCCGCCCTCAGGGTGGCGCCCCGGGGGCGAGCCAGGTGCCGCTTCCGCGGCACACGCTGCGGCGCGCGCGCGTCGCTCCGGAGCCCGGTCGGGGTCCTGGGCCCGCCCCCGGAGCGAGTGTGCCGAGAGGCCTGCCCGCCGTGCCACCCGGTCGGGCGCTGCGCCGCCACGGGAGGGCCCTCTTCCGGGGCGGTGCACAGCCGCGCGGGGGCCCGCCGAGCCAGGGGGGCGCCTGCCTGCGGGGCGCCTGCCTGCGTGGAGGGGGCGCCTCGCGGCCCCGGGCGCGCCTCCCTGGGAAGGGGCCTGCCTGCCTGGGGTGCACCCGCACGGGCCTGCCGGTCCAGCGGGGGGTGGCGGGCCCTCTTCCCCCGTTCTCTCGGAGGTTGGTAGACCTCCTACCCTGACACGTCGATTAAGGCATCGGGCGTTTTCGGCTCGCGAGGGGGCGACGCGGCCGTCATTTCTGCGGGTCCAGGTCCGTCGGTTTCGGTCCCAGGCCGTTTTCACCAAGGGGAGGCTCACTAAAGGGAGGTTTGTCCACCGCTGATTCTCCTCCGCGGCCGTTCTCTCCACGCGCCCCGCGCGCCTCGCGCTCGGCGCGCCCCGCGGGACCCGTCCCTCGCGCCCGCGACCGCTGGCGCTGCCGAGTCAAATCGTCAAATCGTCGGGGCGAGCTCCTGCCGTGGGCGCTGCGAGCCACGCCGGTTCGACCTTCGTGCACGCGTCAGTGCCGCGCCGCGTCGGGAGCGCGCGGCTGGCTCGCACGCGCTCCACGTGGCCACGGTCGAAAGGCCTCTTGATGCTGACGACCCCTCTCCCCGCCGCCTCCCCGCCCCCCCTGCCTATAGAGCCTTTCCGCATGGAGGCCATCCCTGCTTCTGGGCCGTCCCTGCCCAGCCCTCCGTGCCCGTGGGCATTTCTGCCCCTTGCCTACAGGCTCTATCCGCCTAAAGGCACTCCTTGCCTGCAGGATCGCTCGCATGCCCTCCCTGCCTACAGGCACCCCGTCCTTCCCTCCTTGCCTACCCTGCCTACAGGCAGCTACCCGCAGGGCTCCTCTGGCTGCGAAGGCACTCAGGGCCTATGGGCCAGAGGCGCTGGCAAAAGGGAGGGGCGCTGCGTATACGCGGCAATCTGCCCAATGGAATCTCCGTTCCCTCCCTCCCTCCCTCCCTCCTCGATGTTTTCCTTCTCTTTCCTCCTCTCCCTACCTCCTCCCCCCTCGTAGACTCCCTGCCCCAACCGCCTCTTTCTCCTTCAGGGGGCGGCCCTGAGGTCGAGGAGAAGGGAATGGAGGAGCATGAAGATGAGTACGCCGAGGGTAGCGGAGGAGAGGGACAGTGGAGGAGGAGGAGGAGGAGGAGGAGGAGGAGGAGGAGGAGGAGGAGGAGGATCATGACGAGGGTATGCGGGTATTAGCAGAAAGTGGTTGAGCTTGGTTGCAAGGCGGAGCTGTCGACTTGGGTTGCGTCGAAATAGGTGCCCAGGGTCGACCCCACCTGACCAGAAGGACGCGAGGCATGAGGAAAGGGCGTAGGATGTCGAGGAGAAAGGACGAGACTCATCGTCATCATCATCATCATCATCATCATCATCATCATCATCATCATCATCATCATCATCATCAGCATCATCATCACCACCACCACCATCACCGTCACCATCACCATCACCATCATCATCACCAGAGGAGGATGAGGACGGCGACGACGACGATCAGCAGGACGAGGGGGAGGAAGGGGTGCCGAGAATGGGGACTGTGATGAGATCGACAGGGAGTGCGGGAGGGGAGGATGGGGAGGGACGGGTGACGACGTACGATGACGAGGAACGGCTCCGTCCTCTCCCATCCCTGTATGGCCCGACCCTGGGACGGTGACGAGGAGGAGGAGGAGGAGGAGGACACAGAGGAGGCAGAGGGGGCGAGGGTGGAGGAGATATGACGAGAGGAGGAGAGAGGAAGACAACAAGAGGATGAAAAGGAACAGTAAGCAGAGGAGGAGGAGGAGGAAATGGAACCTGGCACTGAATAGGCGGAGGAGGAGGAGGGAGCAACCGATACGGGCAAGAGGAGGAGGATGATCAGAGTAAACCCCACACTCACCAACCATGTTACAATGAACCCTCCCTCCAAGTTCCCTCCTCAGAGGCCCATACAAGGGTTTTTTTGAGGCGGAAAGTGCCCGGTTCGAAGACAATCATCTGAAGATCCTGAGCCGTGCCAAAGCACCTGTCTTTGGATTTCAACGCCGGTAATCGGCAGTGTTGCGCCCCGACGGTCCTGAAACGTGCCAGAACGCCCATCCTCGGACTTACACACCGCGAGTCAATATGCTGTCAACCATCAATCCCTGAAACTGATGTAAACTCTCAGCGCGAATGTGCGGCGGGGCGCTGAGGCGAGATCCACATCTTGAAACAGAGCCCAGAAACGCCTTCTATCCGTGAAGCTCATGCAACCGTGTAAGACGAGTGCGCGCTGCGATCAGGCGAGAGCCACATATTGAAAACGACCCGTCCTCCATCCGCGAAGCTCTTGCACATGTTTAAGACGAATGTGCGCGGCGCTATGGCGAGGGCAACGTGGTGAAACAGACCCGCCCTCAATGCGTGAAGCTGTTGCACGCCTGTCAGCTTAACGATCACCAATGGCGAGAAGGCCTCAGGAGAAACGCCCGGCCCACCCTACTTGCACGTTTCGGGGTGCGACAGGGAGGAGTTAGTCATTAGGGAAAGGAATGGAGGAGGAGGAGGAGGAGGAGGAGGAGGAGGAGGAGGAGGAGGAGGAGGAGGAGAAGGAGGAGGAAAGAGCAGGAGGAGGAGGAGGAGGA
>CAUYUJ010005810.1:0-58360 GCA_963575745.1 Prorocentrum cordatum
TATATATTGTCAGGAAGCTCTACGAGTCCCCCGGCGGTAAGAAAGGTTGACGGTTTACCGCCGGCGCCCAGTTCCGGAGCGCTGGAGAGCTAGTTGGCAAGAAAAATCTCGACGGACCTTTTGGTGACTTTTGGTCGGTTGAAAATTTTGTTCTAAAAATTTGACCATTCGTTAGAGCTCTAGTATTTTTTCTCATGATATTTGATCTTATTCCCGCTCGCCATCTTGATCTCAGCTCGATCGGGTAACTTTGAAGGCCAAAAAGCGCACGGGCGGGAACGGCCGTTTCGAGTCATCTTGATAGGCGCTGTCGGTTTTCTCAAGATAACTCGAGCTTCAGGACACCTACAGAGCTGGTCAGCACAGCTCATGCGTTCAGAATGATCAGGCGCGTTCGCCTGTTGAATCCAGAGGTCTGAACTCGGTCTGCTAGCCGAGCTAGGGTCGCAAACCTATTCGTATTATTCGAGTCATTGTAGCAGACGCTCTCGGTTTTTCGTACTTAACTCGATCTATAGAGCAGCCACAGAGCTCATACTAACAGAAATCGATTGAGAATTATCAGGCGCGTTCGTCTGTTGCATCAAGATGCCTTCTCCCCGAGCTAGGTTCGCGAACCCATTCGTATTGTTCGAGTCATCTTGAGAAGTGCTCTCGTTTTTCTGTACATAAATCGTGCTGGGGGAGGGCTATAGCTCTGCTGGTCACAGGAATCGATTTCGAGACATCAGGCGCGTCCGTTTGTCGAACCGATCGCTCGAAACTCGGTCTGCTGCTTGAGCGAAATCTGCGAAACTGTTGTATTATTCGAGTCATCCTGAGAGGTACTCTCGGTTTTCTGCACTTAACTCATACTGTATGGCTGCAGAGCTGGTAATCACAGAAATCGATCCGCAGACATGAGACACGTCCGCCTGTCGCATTCAGAGGTCTGAACTCGGTTTCATAATCGAGCTCGATTGGAAAACTGTTTGTTTGTTTTGTTAGAGTCATCTTTGGAGGTTCATAATCGCTTGGGCTGAAAAACTGGTCGTTCTCTGAAATTCGTTCCACATTATATATTGTCAGGAAGCTCTACGAGTCCCCCGGCGGTAAGAAAGTTTGACGGTTTACCGCCGGCGCCCAGTAATTCCGGCGCGGGGTTGAAGAGCTAGTTGGTCGACCCGGCCAGAAAGGACAAAGTGTTACCTCGTAGAGCTCTTCGGCATCGATGAGCTAGAGGAATTCCGGCGCGGGGTGGAGCTAGTTGGTCGACCCGGCCAGAAAGGACAAAGTGTTAACTTTTGGGTGGTTTTGCAATTTTTCAAAGATATTTGACAATTTTGAGAAAGCAGATTTTTCGCACCTGTAAACGCCCACGAGGGCCTCTCCCTCTTAGTATGAGCTCTGTAGGCGCACTTTTACTATCAAAACACTTGGCGGAACCATCTTCATATCGACACGAAAGAATCTTTTTTTTTTTTGTTTTTGCGAGAAATGCTTCCAGAAGCTCTCTCTTACCTCGTAGAGCTCTTCGTCATCGATGAGCTAGAGGAATTCCGGCGCGGGGTGGAGCTAGTTGGTCGAATCGGCCAGAAAGGACAAAGTGATAACTTTTGGGTGGTTTTGCAATTTTTTGAAAGATAGTTGACAATTTATTTTGAGAAAGCAGATTTTTCGCACCTGTAAACAACTATGAGAGCCTCTCTGTCTTAGTATGAGCTCTGTAGGCGCACTTTTACAATCAAAACACTTGGAGGAACCATTTTCATGTCGACACGAAAAACAAAAAAAAAAGATTTTTTCTCTTTTTCGAGAAATGCTTCCAGAAACCTTCTCTTTCGTGGAATAAGCTCTACGAGGTTCCCGGCGGTGACCAGGTTGACGGTTCACCGCCGGCGCCAGTCGCTCTTCGCTCTCCGGGTTTTAGACGCTACCAATCTAACACCCTCTGGCTCTCAGAGAGCTCTCGGGAATCACTCGGATCGATTCGGAGACATCAGACGCGTCCGCCTTCCGAATCCAGAGCTGCGAACTCTGTCTGCTGCTCGAACTAGGTCTGCGAAGCTATTCGAAGCGTTCCTGGCAGCTCTTCCGCAGCGCCCCAGGGAGGCCCCCCAAGGTTCTTGAAGTCCCCGAAGTTCTCTTCACTCTCCGGGAGAGCTCGCTGATAGCTAGAAGGTTTAAGATTAGAAGCCGATCGTTGGTGGTGCCCGCCAGCAGCCCATCTCCGCCGGTCCAGAATCCCCGCAGCAGGTCGTTCGACCCGGCAGCTGGTCCGAAGAGTTGCCGGCAAGCTTCCAGGCGTGCCTTCATGCGTGCAGGCACGCGCACGGCTCTCCGGTCAGGGGTGGAGCGAGTTGGCCCCCCGGCGAGAACGGACAATGTGGTAACTTAACTCGTAGAGCTTCCCTTAGCTAGTTATAGCTGGAAGCCAAGAGTAATTCCGGCGCGCTGGAGAGCTAGTTGGCAAGAAAAATCTCGACGGAACTTTTAGCTGGAAGCTAAGAGTAATTCCGGCGTGCTGGAGAGCTAGTTGGCAAGAAAAATCTCGACGGAACTTTGATGACTTTTGCTCGGTTGAAAATTTGGTTCTCGAAATTTGACCATTCGTTAGAGCTCTAGTATTTTTTCCAGTGATATTCGATCTTATTCCCGCTCGCCATCTTGATCTCAGCTCGATCGGTAAACTACTGCATCAAAACGCCACTCTGGCGGAAGGTAGTTCGAGTACATCTTGATGCCGCGCTGTCGGTTTTCTGAACATAACTCGAGCTCTAGGGCAGCTACAGAGCTGGTAAGCACAGCTAATGCATGCAGAATGATCAGGCGCGTTCGCCTGTTGAACCCAGAGGTCTGAACTCGGTCTGTCAGCCGAGCTAGGTCCGCAAACCTGGTTGTATTATTCGAGTCAACTTGGTACGCGTTGTCGGTATTTTCTACTTAACCCGAGCTGTAGGGCAGCCACAGTGCTGGTAAGCACTCGTATCGCACTCAGAATGATCAGACGCGTTCGCCTGTTGAATCCATAGGTCTAAACTCTGTCTGCTAGCCGAGCTAGGTCCGCAAACCTATTCGTATTATTCGAGTCCACTTGATACGCGTTGTCGGTATTTTCTACTTAACTCGAGCTGTAGGGCAGCTACAGTGCTGGTAAGCACACCTATCGCACTCAGAATCATCAGGCGCGTTCGCCTGTTGAATCCAGAGCTCTGAACTCAGTCTGTTGCGCGATCCAGAATCACGAAATTGTTGACGCTTCGCGTATCCCCACCAGCCCATCCAGAAACGATGCTCAGGGGAGTTGAGGTGATCAGGGAAGTCGGGGAGCATGCAGAATAACAAAGGGCGGGGGAAGCTGTCACAGACCCCGAGAGGGGGAGGATGGAAGAGGAGTCGTCGTCGTCGTCGTCGTCGTCGTCGGAGGAGGAGGAGGAGGAGGGGGAAGAGGAGGAGGAGGAGGAGGAGGAGGAGGACGGAGAAGGAGGACGAATCGGAGGAGGAGGAGGAGGAGGGGAAGGAGCTTCTTGGGGGTCTTTTGAGGGCCTCTTGGAGGGCTTTTTGGGCGCCTTGGGGCATCTTGGGCGCCTCTTGGGACCCTCTTGTGGCGCTCTGGGGAGCCTTCGGGGCGCTTTTGGGGCCATCTTGGAGGGAGTCGATCAAACAAGAGGGGGGGTTTAATTAGCGCCCCCCTCGGAAGCCCCTAAAATCGCCTCTTGGACCCCTCTTGGAACGCTCTTGGAGTGCTCTTGGGCGCTCTTGGGGCCGTCTTGGGGCTCTTTTGGGGCTCTCTTGGGGCCCTCTTGGGCCATCTTGGAACCATCTCCAGGCCTCGGATGGCCATCGGAAGCGAAAAGGCGAGAAAGCAAAAATCATTGATTTCCCTTAGGTTTTGGGACGATTTTGGCCTCTTCGGGGCCTCCTTGGGGAGCTGTTTGGCCACTTGGAGTTATCTTGGGGCCGTCTTTGGGCTTCTTGGAACCATCTAGGAGCCATCGTGAGCCATCGTCGAGCGATCTTGCGCTATCTTGAGCCATCTTGGAGCTCATCTTGGGTTCTCTGAGGCGCTCTTGGAGCCGTCTTGGGCCATCTTGGACGCTCTAACTACCCGCGGCCCCCCCCGTCCAGGTCCAGGGGAGGGGGTAGGGGGAGGGGTAAACCCCCCCCCCAAGGGGGAAGAGGGAGGGGTGGAAGAGGATCTGCTCTAGACCACCTACGCCCAGAGGGCTGGTGGGACTATTCGCATTCTTCCAGTAATCTTGAGAGCTACTGTCGGCGTTCTGCACTTAATTCGGGCTGTAGGGAGGCTGCAGGGCGGGTAATCACAGGAATCGATTCGGAGACATCAGACGCGTCCGTCTGTCGCATTCAGAGGTCTGAACTCGGTCTGATACTCGAGTTGGGCTCAAAAACTATTCGTTCTCTGCAATTTTTTCCGACAGTATATGTTGTCAGGGCGCTCTACGAGTCCCCCGGCGGTAACAAAGGTTGACGGTTTACCGCCGGCGCCCAGTTTAGGTGGTTTTTTGTTTGATTTTTTGAAAGATATTTGACCATTTATTTTGAGAAAGCAGATTTTTCGCACCTGTGAACGACCATGAGAGTTTCTTCGTCTTAATATGAGCTCTCTAGATGCACTTTTACTATCAAAACACTTGGCGGAACCAACTCTATGTCGACATAAGAAAAATCATGTTTTTTTTTTTTTTTTTTTCTTTTCGAGAAATGCTTCCAGAAACCCTCGTTTGATACTCAGCACTCTTACGCGTGCTAGGAGCTCTACGAGGTTCCCGGCGGTGACCAGTTTGACGGTTTACCGCCGTCGCCATTCGACTTCGAGCACTCTTACGCGTGAAATGAGCTCTACGAGGTTCCCGGCGGTGACCAGGTTGACGGTTCACCGCCGGCGCCAATTGGCCGACCTGGCCAGAAAGGACAAAGTGTTAACTTTTGGGTGATTTTACGAAAAATTGAAAGATATTTGACAATTCATTTTGAAAAAGCAGATTTTTCGCACCTGTAGTGGGTTATCGCGCGCTCGCCAGTAAAATTTTCAGGCCCATAGGTGCAGTATTACTATCAAAACACTTGGCGGAACCGACGTTGCATAAAAACAGAAAAACATGATTTTTCGAGTTTCTCTGATCTTGCTCTAGACGCTTTCCAAGGAGCGCCCTGTGAGAAAAGAGCTCTACGAGGGTCCCGGCGGTAACCTGGTTGACGGTTTACCGCCGGTTCCCAGTTGGTCGACCCGGCCAGAAAGGACAAAGTGATAATTTTTGGGTGGTTTTGCAATTTTTTACAAGATGTTTGACAATTCATTTTGAGAAAGCAGATTTTTACTCCGAGCATTGACATATAAACATCGTTCCCTGAGCAGCTCAGCCCTCTAGAGCCATTTCCAGTGCCAGTTCACTTGAAGGAACCGACCTCATGTTGACTCCAAAAAATCCCAACTTGAAGTTTTTGTAGACAAGCTCCCAGTGCTCTACGAGGTCCCCGGCGGTAATCATGTTGACGGTTTACCGCCGGTTCTCATTTTCACAGAGCCCCGCGCGTCGTAAAAGAGCTCCTCGCAGGCGTCTCCTTCGAGGTTTCTAGCGTCCCACGCATCGTTCCAGGCGGCCTGGCAGAGGTCGCCGTGCGGCGCTTTGGAGCGCGCTCCGCGGCTTGCCTCGCTATTCGGGTTTTGGGCGCTTAACTCGTAGAGCTTCCCTTAGTTAGTTATAGCTGGAAGCTAAGAGTAATTCCGCGCGTCGGAGAGCTAGTTGGCTCGAAAGAAAAGAACTGAACTTTTCACAACTTTTAGTCAGTTGAAAATTATGTTCTCGAAATTCAACAATTCGTTTGAGCTTGCTCTAGTATTTTTTCCCGTGATGTTCCATCTTGATACGCGTTGTCGGTATTTTGTACTTAACTCCGGCTGTAGGACAGCTACAGAGCTGGTAAGCACAGCTATCGCACTGAGAATCATCAGGCGCGTTCGCCTGTTGAATCCAGAGCTCTGAACTCGCTCTACTAGCCGAGCTAGGTCCGCAAACCTATTCGTATTATTCGAGTCAACTAACTACGCGTTCTCGGTATTTTCTACTTAGCTCGAGCTCTGGGGCAGCTACAGTGCTGGTAAGCACGCCTATTGCACTCAGAATCATTAGGCGCGTTCGCCTGTTGAATCCATAGGTCTGAATTCGGTCTGCTAGCCGAGCTAGGTCCGCAAACCTATTCGTATTATTCGATTCAACTTGATACGCGTGGTGGGTATTTTGTACTTAATCTGAGCTGCCGGGCAGCTACAGTGCTGGTAAGCACAGCTATCGCACTCAGAATCATCAGACGCGTTCGCCTCTCTCCAGAGGTCTGAACTCGGTCTGCTAGCCGAGCTAGGTCCGCAAATCTATTCTTATTATTCGAGTCATCTTCACAAACGCTCTCGGTATTTTCTGTACTTAACTCGAGCTGTAGGCAGCTACAGAGCCTACAGCCAGATAAATCGATTGAGAATTATCGGGCGCGTTTGTCTGTTCTATCGAGAGCTCTGAACTCGGCCTGCTGTGCGAGCTCGGTTCGCGAAACTATTCGTCGAATCATCGTGAACATTGCTCAATTTTCTGCACTCAACTCGTGCTGCGGGAAGGCTACAGTGCTGCGGGTTATAGAAATCGATTTGCACACATCAGGCGCGTTCGTTGGTCGATTCGCGAGCTCAGAACTTGGTCTACTGCTCGAAACAGGTCTGCGAAACTATTATATTATTCGAGTCATCCTGAGAGATGCTGTCGGTTTCCTGCACTTAACTCGGGCTGTAGGGGGGCTGCAGGCCTGGTAATCACATGAGTGGATTCGCAGATATCAGACGCGCCCGCCTGTCGCATTCAGAGGTCTGAACTCGGTCTGATGAGACGCGTCCGCTTGTCGCATTCAGAGGTCAAACCATATTCACTATGAGTCAGAATGTTGGTAGGTGCTCTCGGTTTTCTCAGCTTGGAAGCTCTACGAGTTCCCCGGCGGTAACCAAGGTTGACGGTTTACCGCCGGCGCCCAGTCCAAATGTGCGTTCTATGTGAGTGTGCTCGTTTGTGTGAGTGCCTCTTTGCTATCCGGGTTTTGGACGCTTACAAGTAACTCGTAGAGCTTCCCTTAGCAAGTTATTGCTGGAAGCTTAAGAGTAATTCCGGGGAGCTGGAGAGCTAGTTCACAAGAAAAATCTCGACTGACCTTTTGGTGACTTTTGGTCGGTTGAAAATTTTGTTCTCGAAATTTCACAGTTCGTTTGAGCTCTAGTGTTTTTTCCCGTGATATTCGATCTTATTCCCGCTCGTCATCTTGATCTCAGCTCGATCGGGTAACTTTGAAGGCCAAACAGCGTCCCGGCGGGAACGGCCGTTTCGAGTCCGTTGTCGGTATTTTCTACTTAACTTGAGCTGTAGGGCAGCTACAGTGCTGGTAAGCACGCCTATCGCACTCAGAATCATCAGGCGCAGTCGCCTGTTGGATTCATAGGTCTGAACTCGGTCTGCTAGCCGAGCTAGGTCCGCAAACCTATTCGTATTATTCAAGTCAACTTGATACGCGTTGTCAGTATTTTCTACTTAACTCGAGCTATAGGGCGGCCACAGTGCTGGTAAGCACACCTATCGCACTCAGAATCATCTGTTGCGTTTTTCTGTCGAATCCAGAGCTCTGAACTCGGTCTGCTAGCCGAGCTAGGTCCGCAAACCTATTCGTATTATTCGAGTCAACTTGATACGCGTGGTGGGTATTTTGTACTTAATTCGAGCTGCAGGTCAGCTACAGTGCTGGAAATTACATCCATAGCATTTAGAATTATCAGGCGCGTTCGTCTCTCGACTCCAGAGGTCCGCAAATCTATTCGTATTATTCGAGTCATCATGACAAATGCTCTCGGTTTTCTGTACTCAAATCGAGCTGTAGGGCAGCTACAGAGCCTACAGTCACAGAAATCGATTGGGAATTATTGGGCGCGTTTGTCTGTCGTATCGAGAGCTCTGAACTCGGCCTGCTGCCCGAGCTAAGTTCGCGAAACTATTCGTATTGAGCGAATCATCGTGAAAAGTGCTCTCAATTTTCTGCACTCAACTCGTGCTGGGGGAGGGCTACAGTGCTGCGGGTCATAGGAATCGATTTGCACACATCAGGCGCGTTCGTTGGTCGATTCGAGAGCTCAGAACTTGGTCTGCTGTTCGCAACAGGTCCGCGAAATTATTGGATTATTCGAGTCATTCTGAGAGTGCTGTCGGTTTTCTGCACTCAACTCGGGCTGTAGGGGGACTGCAGGGCTGGTAATCACATGAGTCGATTCGCAGACATCAGACGCATGCGCCTGTCGCATTGAGAGGTCTGAACTCGGTCTGATACTCGAACTGGGTTACGAAACTGTTTGTTTTTTTGTTAGAGTCATCTTGAGAGGTCTGAAATCGCTTGGGCTGAAAACTAGTCGTTCTCTGGAATTTTTCCCACACTATATACTGTCAGGAAGCTCTACGAGTCCCGGCGGTAAGAAAGGTTGACGGTTTACCGCCGGCGCCCAGTTTCTTGTCCCCGAAGGTGTCTTCGCTCTCGGATTTAACTCGTAGAGCTTTCCCCAGCAAGTAATTGCTGGAAGCTAGGAGTAATTTCGGCGCTCTGGAGAGCTAGTAGGCAAGAAAAATCTCGACGGAAAGTTTGCTGACTTTTGCTCGTTTGAAAATTTTGTTCTCAAAATTTCACAATTCGTTTGAACTCTAGCATTTTTCCCGTGATATTCGATCTTATTTCCGCTAGTGATCTCGATCTCAGCTCGATCGGGTGAATATTACTATCGAAAAGCACTCTGGCGGGATCGGCTGTTTTCAGTCATATGATATGCGCTGACGGTTTTCTCAACATAACTCGAGCTCTAGGGCAGCTACAGAGCTTGTTAGCACAGCTAATGCATGCAGAATGATCAGGCGCGTTCGCCTCTTGAACCCAGAGGTCTCAACTCGGTCTGCTAGCCGAGCTAGGTCCGCAAACCTGTTCGTATTATTCGAGTCATCTTGACATAAACTCTCGGTTTTCTGCACTTAACTCGAGCTGTAGAACAGCTACAGAGCTCATATTCACAGACAACAATTCAGAATCATCAGTTGCGGTTGTCTGTCGAATCCAGAGCTCTGAACTCGGTTTTCTGCCCGATCTAGAATCGCGAAACTATTCGTATCGTTCGAGTCGCTTACGAGATTCTGTCGGTTATCTGGACTTAACTAGGGCTGTATGGGGGGCTGCATGGCTGGTAATCACTGGAATCGATTTGAAGACATCATGCGTGTCCGCGGACCTAGTTCGGGCAGCAAACAGAGTTCAGAGCTCTCTGTTCGACGAGCGGACGCGCCTGACGTCTTCTAATCGATTCCAGTGATTACCAGCCATGCAGCCTCCCTACAGCTCGAGTTAAGTCCAGATAACCGACAGCAAATCGCAAGCGACTCGAACGATACGAATAGTTTCGCGATTCTAGATCGGGCAGCAGACCGAGCTCAGAGCTCTGGATTCGAGAGACAAACGCAACTGATGATTCTGAATTAGTGCCTGTCGATATCAGCTCTGTAGATATCCTACAGCTCAAGTTAAGTGCAGAAAACCGGGAGTTTCTGTCAAGATGACTCGAATAATACGAACAGGTTTGCGGACCTAGCTCGGCTAGCAGACCGGGTTGAGACCTCTGGGTTCAAGAGGCGAACGCGCCTGATCATTCTGCATGCATTAGCTGTGCTAACAAGCTCTGTAGCTGCCCTACAGCTCGAGTTATGTGCAGAAAACCGTCAGCACGTATGAAGATGACTCAAAACGGCCGTTCCCGCCACAGTGCTTTTCGATAGTAATATTCACCCGATCGAGCTGAGATCAAGATGGAGAGCGGGAATAAGATCGAATATCACGGGAAAAAATACTAGAGCTCTAACGAATTGTCAAATTTCGAGAACAAAATTTTCAACCGACCAAAAGTTGTCAAAAGTTCCGTCGAGATTTTTCTTGGCAACTAGCTCTCCATTGCTCCGGAATTACTCTTAAGCTTCCAGCAATAGCTTGCTAAGGGAAGCTCTACGAGTTATTCCCGGCGGTGACCAGGTTGACGGTTCACCGCCGGCGCCAGTTGGTCCAGCCGGCCGAGGCGGACAATGTGGTAACTAACTCGTAGAGCTTCCCTTAGCAAGTTACTGCTGAAAGCTAAGAGTAATTCCGGCGCGCTGGAGAGCTAGTAACTCGTAGAGCTTCCCTTAGCAAGTTATTGCTGGAAGCTTAAGAGTAATTCCGGAGCGCTGGAGAGCTAGTTGGCAAGAAAAATCTCGACGGACCTTTTGCTGACTTTTGGTCGGTTGAAATTTTGTTATCGAAATTCAACAATTCGTTTGAGCTCTAGTTTTTGTTCCCGTCATATTCGATCTTATTCCCGCTCGCCATCTTGATCTCAGCTCGATCGGGTACCTTTTACTGCCAAAAAGCGTCCCGGCGGGATCGGCCGTTTCGAGTCATCCTGATACGCGTTGTCGGTATTTTGTACTTAACTCGAGCTGTAGGGCAGCTACAGAGCTGGTAAGCGCACCTATCGCATTCAGAATTATCAGGCGCGTTCGCCTGTTGAATCCAGAGGTCTGAACTCGGTCTGCTAGCCGAGCTAGGTCCGCAAACCTATTCGCATTATTGGAGTCATCTTGACAGACGCTCTCGGTTTTCTGTATTTAACTCGAGCTGTAGGGCAGCTACAGGGCTCATTGTCAAAGACATCGATGTGAAATCATCAGTCGCGTTTGTCTACTGATACGAGAGCTCTGAACTCGGCCTGCTGTCTGAGCTAGGTTTGCGAAACTATTTGTATTGTCCGAATCATCTTGAGGAGTGCTCTCGATTTTTCTGCACTGAACTCGGGATGGGCAGGGCTACAGTGCTGCGGGTCACAGATATCGATTTGCACACATCAGGCGCGTCTGTCCGTCGATTCCAGAGCTTGGAACTCGGTCTGCTGCTCAAACTAGGTCCGCGAAACTATTCTATTATTCGAGTCGATACTTTCGGTTTTCTGCACTTAACTCGGGCTGTAGGGGGGGCTGCAGGGCTGGGAATCACATGAGTGGATTCGCAGACATCAGACGCGCCCGCCTGTCGCATTCAGAGGTCTGAACTCGGTTTGATACTCGAACTGGATTGCGAAACTGTTTGTTTTTTGTTAGAGTCATGTTGAGAGCTGTGCAATCGCTTGGGCTGAAAACTGGTCGTCCTTTGGAGTTTTTTTCCACACTATATACTGTCAGGAAGCTCTACGAGTCCCCCGGCGGTAAGAAAGGTTGACGGTTTACCGCCGGCGTCCAGTTGCCAAGAAAAATCTCGACGGACCTTTTGGTGACTTTTGGTCGGTTCAAAATTATGTTCTCGAAATTTGTCATTCGTTAGAGCTCTAGTATTTTTTCCCATCATATTCGATCATATTCCCGCTCGCCATCTTGATCTCAGCTCGATCGGGTATCTTTTACTGTCAAAAAGCAGGCAGGCGGGATCGGCCGTTTCGAGTCATCTTGATACGCGCTGTCGGTTTTCTGAACATAACTCGAGCTTCAGGACAGCTACAGGGCCAGTAAGCACAGCTAATCGATGTAGAATGATCAGGCGCGTTCGCCTGTTGAGACCAGAGGCCTGAACTCGGTCTGCTAGCCGAGCTAGATTGAAAAATCGATTCGTATTATTCGAGTCATCTTGACAGACGCTCTCAGTATTTTATGCTTAACTCGAGCTGTAGGGCAGCTACGGAGCTCATAGTCACAGAAATCGATTGGAAATCATCAGTCGCGTTCGTCTGTTGAATCGAGAGCTCTGAACTCGCTCTGCTGCCCGAGCTAGAATTGCGAAACTATTCGTATTGTTCGAATCATCTGAAGAGGTACTGTCGCTTTCTAAACTTAATTCGGGCTGTAGGGGCTACAGTGCTGGTGGGAACACCAATCGATTTGGGGTCATCAGGCGCGTCCGCCTGTGGAAGCCTGAGCTCGGAACTGGGCCTGCTGCCTGAACTCGGTCCGCGAACCTGTTCGTATTGTTCGAGTCACTCTGAAAGATGCTGTCGGTTTTCTGCACTTAACTCGGGCTGTAGGGGAGCTGCAGGGCTGGTAATCACAGGAATCGATGCGGAGACACCAGACGCGTCCGCCTGTCGCATTGAGAGGCCTGAACTCGGTCTGATGCTCGAGCTGGGTTTAGGAAACTATTGCTTTTGTTTGAGTTATCTTCAGAGATGCTTTTGATTAGGGCACGTAACTCGGGCTGTAGCAGAGTTACAGAGCTCGTACAGAAGACAATCCAGAAGCATCAGGGGGCGTTCGGCTGTTGCATCGAGAGGTCTGCAATCGCTTGGGCTGAAAAACTATTCGTTCTCTGCAATTTATTTTCTACATGATATATAGTCAGGAAGCTCTACGAGTCCCCCGGCGATAAGATAGGTTGACGGTTTACCGCCGGCGCCCAGTTGGCCCAGCCGGCCGAGGCGGACAATGTGATAACTTTTGGGTGTTTTCTCGAAAATTTGAAAGATATTTGACCATTCATTTTGAGAAAGCAGATTCTGACGCCGAGCATTGGCGTATAAACTCCTCTCTTGCAGCAGCTCAGCTCTCTCGATGCATTTTTGCATGAGTTGACTTCCAGGAACTGAGCGAATATGAACATCGAAAAACTCGAATTTCAAGATTTTCGAAAAATCTCTATCTTTTCACTCTGTGTCGATTCTCTGCACTCATACCAGTAAGAGGAGCTCTACGAGGTTCCGGGCGGTGACCAGGTTGACTGTTCACCGCCGGCGCCAGTTTTGGGTGGTTTTGCGAATATTTGAAAGACATTTGACCATTTATTTTTAGGAAAGCAGATTTTTCGCACCTGTGGACGACTATCAGGGCCTCTGCGTCTTAATATGAGCTCTCTAGTTGCACTTTTACTATCAAAACACTTGGCGAAACCAACTTCGTTTCGACATGGAAAAAATCATGTTCTCTTTTTTCGAGAAATGCTTCGAGAAACCCTCTCTGGTGATGCTGAGCACTCTTACGCGTGCGAGGAGCTCTACGAGGTTCCCGGCGGTGGCCAGGTTGACGGTTCACCGCCGGCGCAATTTCCTTTGCTCTTCGGGTTTTGGACGTTACCAAGTGCCTCAGGGGAGCTTCCGAGGGCCCGCCAGGATGGCTTTCGGGTGTGTGTCCTCCTTGCTTCAGGTTTTTCCCGGAAAGCTCGCTGAGAGCTAACGGGTTTAAGAGTAGAAGTTGCCGTCCCCAAAGGGTCTTCTCGCTCTCCGGGTTCTGGACGCTACAAGTGGGCGTAACCAATTTGAAAGCGATGATGGTTTATATACTTCATTCGAGCTGTAGGCAACGTGCGGAGCTGGGGAGCATACCATTAGAACGTAGACGATCAGGAGCGCTAGTTTGATTATCGAGACGCATGATATCGGTCCTCTACCATAGCTGCGATCAATAATCTTTTTGTACCCTGCACAACAGCAAGCAGGCTGTCAATACAGATCAGTCGATATGAACTCATCATGCCCTACACGTGGCGGAAACTTCCTAATATTATCACTTATCCTTCAAACATCTGTTGAGCTTGAGTCGTGTACACTGAACTTGAGATGTGGGGCAAGCTAAGGAGCTGTCAAGCACATTTCCATGAAAACGCACGTCCTCGCGCTCGCTGAATGCCATGTTGCCGCGCTCGCATGCCATTCACGTACATGGGAGCTTTACGAGCTCCTGGCGGTAACCAAGGTTGGCGGTTTACCGCCGGCTCCCAGCGAGGCATAAAGGCTGGGTTCACGGCCCCTGTCGTGATTTTTGTGATGGTGCATTTTTTTTACAACGTCGGATGAGCACAGCCATGCCCACAGGGGGGCGGCTGGGGCCATGGTTGATTTGGTTGTGTCCGTCTGCCCGACCTTTGGCCATGGGTGCGTGCTGTCGGATGGGGTCCCCCGACAGCCCGCACCCATGCCCATGGCCAGTACTCCTTCGACCCTCTTTATCAGGGGTAACCGAAAGGTACCAATAGCAAGGAGGAGGTAGGAGAAGGAGGAGGAGGAGGACGAGAAGGAGGAGGAGCAGGAGGAGAAGGAGGGGGAGGAGAAGAAGAAGGAGAAGCTGGACGAGGAGAGAGTCTCGAGTGCTGGCTCGAAGTTCCTCAGTCTTCCCACGTTCGATCCCCGAATTCACAGCGATCGAAACCGCTGTGAGCGGCTTCGATCTTCAAGGCCGCCGCGCGGCCGCCGCGCGCTCCTCTGGCCTCGTGTTGCGGCGGTCGCTGGTGGCGACCGTGCTCCTGCTGAAGGCGAGGCCGTGCACCGCAGGGGCGCTCGCGGCGATCTGGGCAACGACGATGTAGGTTTCGGTATTGTAGGGTGGGCGTGGTTCGTGGCGAGCCGAATTTTATGAAGGCTTGCTCGTTTTCTCTTACAGTTTTGTTTTGCGCAGTTTCGGCGTCGCAAGAACCATAATCCCAACATCGCCGTCAAAAAACATCGCCGTTAGCGTGTCTTCGGATGCAGTCCATGACCTGGCGAAGAAGGCCAACAAGGTCACATTTGTCAGTCATCACGACCTCGCCCTGGTATCCTCCCAGCCCAAGCCAATCGAACCGCCCAAGTCCAGGGCTGAACGCGCCCACCATGATGGCAAGAAACTCGAGGAAGTCTTGGACCGGCTCGAGCAGCCGGACGCCTTGCGCACGCATGTCGAGCTGCAAACCAAACCCGAGGACATCCTAGATCAGGCTGGACGTTGCTGATGATAGGTACAAGGCGATGTCCCAGCTACACGAGGCAGCGGTGGAACCGCCTGGTCCAACGTATGCGGCCCCTCCGTCCACCAACTCGCCGAGATCCATGACGACAGGGCCGCGCAAACCATCTCCAGTGGCGTCGGTATCTTGGGCTTGGCAGTTTTCGAGGCCGTGGATCGCGCTGGCCTGTTGACAGCCAAGGAGCGCGAGCGTCATTTGGCTGGCGGCCCCAAGGGATTGGCCAACGTACGGTTTTCAGAGAAGGTCGAGTGCGTGTTCTCGAGCTCGAGTTGGTACACGAATCGGTCAATGTACGGTTCGTGGGCACGGGGCGCAAGACCGAAGAGGTCCCTCTTGGCCCGGCCGCTGATGAATCCGAGGCCGTTGGCACCACGGGCTCCGCCGGGCGGGCGCGAGCCAACATCAGGAGGAGGAAAAACACAGAGACACAATTGATCGCCGATTCCCATGAAACTGTGGGAACACATGACTGGGGGGGGAGGACGAAGACCCAGAAAGCATGGGAACACGGTGGGGAATCCTGGGATTTGTGTGTGTGTGTGTGTGTGTGTGTCCGTAGCCATTTTGGCTCAAGCCATTGGCTCAAGTTCCCAACCCCCGTGGGGGGGGTTGGGAGCTTGCCGCGGCCGTGGGCTCGAGAGCCCACCAGCTGTTTTGGCCGGGCTGCGGGCGCCGCGGGGCGGCGCATGCACCCGGGCAGCCATGCCGTCTCGTGGCAACCGGGCGGGCAGACGTGCGCCTGGCTGTGCGTCCCAGTGCCCTGCGTCCCCGCGGGCTGGGGCTGGCGGGTCCACGCTACCCCAGTCGCGCCGGGAGCGTGTGGGGGAGTGCCCGTGGCACCCGGCACCTGGGCCGCAGGCGGCAGCTCCGAGGGCCCCCTCGGCAGCGCCGATGCGGACCCCGTGGGTGCGGGTGCGGGCCCCGCAGAGGGCACCCTCGCCGCCCCCTCCGGCGAAGGCCCGGCCGGGCTCGAGGCCGGCTCCCGCGGGGGCGCCGGCGACGGCGCCGAGGGCGACGCTGCGGCCGGCCCCGGTGACCCCCCCCCGGCGGGAGGCGGCGCTCCTGCGCGGGAGGGAGGCGCCGACGACGGCGCCCCCTGGGCCCGGCCGCGCCGCGGCGCCCGCGCGCGCCCGCAGCCCTCGCTGCCCATCCCGAGCCTTCTCTTCGACGACGCGAGGGGGGCCGCGGCGTCCTGCGGCTGGTGGCCCCGTGATCGTTTTTCCTATTTGTCGTTTTGCCGATCGGCGCGGGCCCTCGCCCCCCCCCTCCCCCTCCTCCTCCGCCTCCTCCTCCTTCCCCTCCTCCTCCTCCTTCTCCTCCTTCTCCTCCTCCTCCTCCTCCTCCTCCTCCTCCTCCTCCCCCTCCCCCTCCCCCCCCATGGAGTAGATCTTGGCTGTTCTTGCCGCCCGTTCCGAGCAGGTGGAGGACCTCCCCACCGGATGCACGGTGGCAAGCAGGCGCGCCGAGCAGAGGCCCGGAGCCAGCCCCACCCCTCCTTCCCCCCTTCCGCCCGATGCCGAAACGCCGGATAAAAGAGCGCTCACCTTGGTGGATAGGTGGCTTCTGACGCTCCCGCCATGCCAGGTCCTCTCCTGAGCATCGACGCGGTGCAGCAGCGGCTCCCGCGCACTCCTGCCGCTCTCCCGCTGCACGGCTGGACCTCTCCGCGCTCTGCCCCCCCCTCTTGCTCGGTCCGTGTCGTCCTCTTTCAGGAGGGGAGAAAACACACATACACAATTCATCGGCGATTCCCCAGGGAAATTGGGAAGATATGGGAACTGGGGGGGAAGACAGAAACCCAGAAAAGATGCGAAAATGTGGAGACTCTTTTCATCTGTGTGTCTTTCTTGGTGTGTCCCGGGGCCCCTTCACTCTTCTGCCTTTGGTCGTGCGACCGCCAGCTCCGCGTTCCTGGTCCACGCGCTGTTGCTCGCGCTGGGGTAGGCCCATCGGGGCGTCGAGCGCTCTGCCAGGGTGCCCTGGCATTTGCGTCGACCGTCCCGTGTCTGCGGGGATCGCCCGCTGCGGCTGTGCGCTCGGACTGCGGTGGGGGGCCTCGCCTCGGGAGCCTTGAGACGGGGGTCAGTGCAAACGGGGGTCAGCCAGAGCGCCAGACCTTGCAGGATCCTGCGGGGACAGGGGCGCACTGGCCCGGGTTTGGGTGCCGGATCCTGCAGGATCTTGCAGGATCCTTCGCATGGACCTGGGTTTGGGTGCGGGAGCTTGCATCATTCTGCAAGGCCTGACTGACCCGGGTTTGGATTGACCCTGGTCAGAAGATTCCCGACGTCGCCCAGCAGTGTGCCCACAGCAGGGGGGCGGGTCGCTTCCGCGCGGCTGTCTTCGAGCGATTCGCTTGCATGTCTGGCGGCGCCAACGGCCCCGAGTCGAGATTGTGTACTCCAGATTTCGTAATAAAAGGGAGGGGGTCTGGACCCTCCAAGACAAGCCATTTCAGACCCCCCCCCGTGGGAGAACCCTCCAAAACATCGCCCCCAGACCCCCCAGGCCCTCCAAGATAGCCTGGAAGAGACCCCCCCCCGAAATGAGACCCCCCTCCCTTCATTACGAAATCTGGAGTACAGTTTTCGCTGTGCTGCTGATGTAAAACATATCTTCCCGAGCTCAGATTCAACAGGTGTATGATCTCCCTCCCAAGACGAAGCTCCAGGGTGGAGCCCGCTGGTCCATCGCGCTGTTGCCGGACCTCTGCTTGGGGGGGGGCCCGAATTCGGCTCGTGTCTTCATCTCTCTCTCTGTTTTTTGTTTGTTTGTTCTCTCTTTCTCTCTCTCTCTTTCTCTCTCTCTCTCTATGTATGTGTGTATATATATATGTGTGTGTGTATGTATATATATATATGTATATATATATATATATATATATCGCTGGTTGTCTTTTCACTTGCCCGACTTCTTCCCCGGCCTCAGGGGAGTCTGCAGCGCCCAGGTCCACCTTCGTGCGTGGGCGCGCTGCGTCGTTTTCCCTCTGCCTCTACCTTGAGTGTGTGGATCTGTTAGGCCCAGACATGTTGAATGTCCTCAACTTTGCCGGCGACGATGTCTGGCAGCTACTATCGCCGTTGATGATCGGATGGGGATTGGAACACCCGATGGTGATATCCACGGCGACTTCGTTAACGATGTCGGCGACGATCTCGACGACGATCTTTGCTGATCTCGGGTCGACCTCGTCCACGAACTCGGCGACGAGCTTGACCACATCCTCGACGACGGCCTCGACGACGACCGTGGCGACGATCTCGACCACGATTTCGACGACGATCTCGACCACAGTCTTGATAACGATCTCGACGACGATCTTTGCGGCAACCGCGACGATGATCTCGACGGCGATCTCGTCTATGATCTCGTCGTCGATTCGAGGAAGATCCCGACTAGGATGCGGACTACGATCATCGATGACTACCTCGATGATGACGAACTCGACGACGATCTCGGCGATGACCTCCGACGTCCTCGGCGACGACGTCGTCGACGACCTTGACGACGATCTCGACGACAATTTCGAAGAAGACGACCTCGTCGACAATCTCGACGATGACTTTGACAACGATTTCGACGTTGATTTAGACGACGACCTCGATGACAATCTCGATGCCGGCCTCGTCGGAGACCCCGAGGACAATCTCGCCGACGACCTCGCCGACGATCTCGACGACAACCTCGAGGACGACTTCGACATCGTTCTCGGCGACAGTCTAGACGACGACCTCGACGACGACGACGACCACGACGAAGACCTCGACGAAGACTTCGACGTTGACGACCTCGACAACCACCTCGTCGCCCTCGGCACGATCTTGACGCGATCTCCACTGCGATCTCGACGGCGCGATCACTACCCCGACGACGATGTCGACGACGAACTCGACGACGACCTCCGCGGCGACTTCCACGACGATGTCGACGACGATGTCGACGACGACCTTGTCGACGACCTCGGCGACGACCTCGACGACCATCTCGAGGATCACCTCGTCGACGACAATGAATGATCTTGATGATGATGGTGGTGATGTTGGGGATTCGGATGTGGATGCTGCTGCTGATGTTGATGATGATGATGATGATGGTGTTGATGACGGAGTTTATATGCTGATTGTGACGACGACGACGACGATGACGACGATGATGATGATGATGATGATGATGATGATGATGATGATGATGATGATGATGATGATGATGATGATGATGACGATGACGATGACGATGACGACGACGGTATTGATGGTAGTGACGGCGGCACGGGGCGGTAGACGACGACGATGACGGCGACGGCGACGACTACGACGACCCTGACGACGACGACGACGACCTCGTCGACGACCTCGGCAACCTCGACGACCTCGACGACCTCGACGACCTGGTCGACGGCCTCTACCTCGTTTACAGTCTCGACGACGGCCTCGACGACGCCGACGATCTCGGCGTCGTCGCCGACTTCGTCGCCAAGGTCGCCGACTTCGTCGCCAAGGTTGCCGTCGAACTCGTCGTCGAGATCGTCGCGCGACGACATCGGCGACGACCTCGCCGACGATTCGGACGACGACGACCTTGGTCACGAGTGCGACAAGGATCTCGACGACGATCGCTACAACGCTCCCGACGACGATTTCAGCGACGACCTCGACGACAGTCTCGACTGAGACGTCGACGACAACGACGGCCTTGACGACGACCTCGACGACGACCTCGACGACGACTTCTGTGACGATTTCGATGTCAATAACGCGACGATCTGAGAGCGATCTCGACGACGACCTCGATGACGTTCTCGATGGCAACCACCTCGACGATCTTGACGCTGACCTCGACGACGACCTGGGCGACGATTTCGGCGACGACCTCGACGACGATCTCGACGACGATCTCGCTGACGACCTCGACGACGACCTCGACGACGACCTCTGACGGCGACCTCGAAGACCCTCGACGACGCCCTCGACGGCGATCTCGTCCCGGATCTCGACGACGATCTCGACGACGACCTCGTCTATGACCTCGACGACGATCTCGACGCCGACGTTGACGATTTCGACGACGATCCCGACGACGAGCTCGAGGACGACCACGACGACGATCTTGATGACGAGCTCGACGGCAACCTCGATGGCGACCTCGACGACGATCTCGATGACGAACCCGACGACGACTTTGACGACGAGATCGACGACGATCTCGGCGACAAGCCCGGCGACGACCTCGGCGACGATCTCGTCCACGATCCCGACGACGCCGAGGACGACGACAACGACGGCGACCTCCCCGCGGACCTCCGCGCTCTGCGACCGCCGCGCTCCGCCTCCGAGACGCCGCCGGGGGGCGATGCGAGCTGCCGCCGCGCCGGTCCCGCGCTGGCGGCGGCCGAGGCCCCCCCGGAGGGAGAGGTCGAGTGGCGGGCTGCCGCCGCCGCCGCCTCGCCCGCCGCCGAGCTCGCGCGGCGGGCCGCCGCCGCCGCCTCCGCCGCCGCCGAGGGATCGAGGTGTGGGCCGCCGCTGCCGCCGCCGCGGCCGCCGCCGAGGTCGCGTGGCGGGCCGCCGCCGCCGTCGTCGCAGCCGCCGCCGCCCGGCCGGCACGGTCCGCTTCGATACGATCGGTCCGATTCGTTGTCGACTTCGGCCAGGCCAGTCCGATCCGATGCCGACTTGCGCCGGCCCGATCGGAATGGGTGCGGGGAGAGGGCGGACGAAGACCGGCAGCACATCCTGCCCCTCTTGAGCAGGATTCGCGGTCGGTGTCGCCGCGAGCCTTGTCCACTCGAGGCAGAAAGGAACGTGCCCAACAGCGGCCGCCGTCGGTTTTGGACAGCATGTGTCGTTGGGCATCATACCAATTGTTTCCGTACCTATTTCTCAGCGAGCGAAGAACGGTATAAGATAAATTTTCCGCCGTCGGAGACAGGCGCCCCCGACAGCGAAAAAGTTTATTTTATAGCGTTCTTCGCCCGTTAAATTTCGGGCGTGTCGATTTCCGTCGATCCGATGCGGCCCGATGCTTGCCCGACGCTGCTGTGGATCCCGACGCGGCCGGTCCGAATCGATTCCGGCCCCGTGCAGACGCTGCCCGATCGGGCGAACGTTCCGAGCCGCCCTGGTTTTCCGATGCGAGGCTGGCTGATCTTGCACCGGCGGGAGACTCGGGTCGGACGAAAGGGGGGGATAGGGAAAGGGGGGGGTACGAAATTTGCTGCATGCAGCTGGTTTCGGCCCCGCTGCCAGGCCCATTCCTTGATACATAGCCGCCTCTGGCGCCAGGAGGCGCTGGGAAAATCAGCTACGTGAGCTGATTCTCAAACCCCCCCTTTGCTATCCCCCCCTTTCGCCCGGCCCGAGAGACGGGGGCTGTTGTGTGGTCCTTCATGGGAGCTTCAGAGCATCCCAGAAGTCCTTTCAGTTTTGGGGATCTCGTTTGGATTTTTTGGCGGATCTGGTCGACGCCTGCGCAGCATCTTGACGAGATCTGGACGACAGGGTGAAGAGTGGTGGTCGAAGTCTGGACGAGATCTGGACGAAGTCGTGTTTAAGATAGAAGCGTCGGATTTCGAACCTCTTCCACAAACATTCAAGAGGAAAAGAAACACCCAGACACAATTAATCCTCGATTTCCCTAAAAATATGGGAAAATATGGGAAGTCGGGGGGAAGAGAGAAACCCAGAAAATATAAGAATTTATGGGGAATCCTGTTATTTGTGTATATTTATTTGTGTGTCCGTGGGCCCCTTGAAACATGCCTTTCGAGGGTCCGCGCGGATTTCTTGGATCTGCGCCGGGCCCCTCTGGCGGCGCCTGCCAGCGCCGCCCCGAGCGCGCGCCGCGCGCCGGGGATGGGGGTGTCCAGCGCAGAGCCGAGCGATTCACGCGGAGTGCGAATGCTCTAGGACAAGACTGTCGCGTTCTATGTCACCGGGCCCCTGTATAATGCGTTCCTTTGCATGCACATCGCTTTCGGCACCGCCTGATTCCGGAGCTTTGCCCTCTTTTTGCCTTGACGTGAGGCCCCTCCTTCTGCCTTCCCCCCTCTGTCAATTAAGGCTGTGCGCGGCCCGCTTAGCTTCGACCGGAAGAGGCTCGCTCTCGACCCGCGGATCAAAAAAGTTTCGCGTTCTACGTTTACTGTAGTTTTCTTGTTCTAGGACAAGGCTCTCGCGTTGTACTGACCATCAGGCACGGCCGAAGGGGAGTCAGAGACCAGCAGTGGACCCTGTTCCCCCACCCAAGCATCTCAAGTCACCCAGTTCTCCTAAGCCTCCCGGGCCTCCCGAGTCTTCCAGGTTTCCCAAGTCTCCCAAGTCTCCCACGTCTCCCAAGTGTTTGAGGTTTCCCAAGCCAGTCTCCCAAGCCTCGTCAGCCTCCCAAGTCTCCCAAGTCTTCAATCCTTTCAAGACTCGCAAGTCTCCCAAGTCTCCCGAGCCTCCCAAGTCTCCTAAGCCTCTCAAGTCTTCCAAGTCTCTCAATTCTCCCATGTCTTCCAAGTCTCCAGTGTCTCTCAAGCCTCCCAATCCTCTAAAGTGTCTCAAGTCTTCCAAGTCTCCCGATTCTCTCAGATTCCCGACGGTCTTCCCAAGATGTCCTGATGTCCCTCTGGGCCTTGCAATTTCCTCAGGCGTCTTACGTGCTAAAGTTGCATCTGATTGCGCGCACGGCAAGCATGATACAAAGGGGTGGCAATGCGGGCGGTTATAACACGCAAGTGAAACAACTATATAGGCAACAGGAGACGTGTCCAAGGCTACCCGAAGAATCCACCACGAATGGGCAACCAATCATAGATACGCCACATCGCACTGGCTCCTCCGTTTTGCTGGGATGCCGCATCTCTTGTTCTTGCCTCTCAACAGATCCTCGGGCGTCTTGGCTCAGGTTCGGTGTCCTCGGCGGTATGACAAAACCCGTGGGCACACGCTTCTCTTCATCCTTTTGGCCGTACCCCGCGCGCGGCCAGCTGTCCGGCAAACTACCGCGCTGGATATCCCCCTCTTTCAGAGCCGATCCCCCCTCGCGGCGGTTGCATGCCGCTCCAACCGCTCCGAGTCGATACCAACCTCGGCCAGCCCCATCCGATCCGACTCCACCGCTCCGACGATCCGGTTCGGCCCGATGTCTGCGTGGCGCCGTCGTGCATACTAAAGCGCAGCCGATTCGATCCGATTCCGCACCGATGCAGCCGAGCCCGCCGCCATGTTCCGATGCGGTCCAGCTTTTTCCCGAGCTCCATGCCGACCGGCCTTGCCTCGCGACCCCTCTCGGCCTCCCCTCCCCCTTGCGTCCCGCGTGCTGCCCTGGATGCCCCCGGAGCTCCCACTGCCGGCCACGCTGCGCGGTGGCGGGGGGGTGGTGCTCAAGAGACGGGGGTCAGTGCAAACGGGGGTCAGCCAGGGCACCAGATCCTGCAGGATCCTGCGAAGAGCCGTTCTGGCTGACCCGGGTTAGCGAGCCGCTCGTGGCCGCGGGGAGGCCGCGCACATTGGCTGACCCGGGTTTGCGAAGACCTGCGGTGCATTTTTTTTTTTTTTTTTTTTTTTTTTGTTTTCTGCATTTCAGTTTTTTGGGTTTCCTGCTGACCCGGGTCTGGATTGTCCCGGGTCAGAAGATCCCCGCCTGGGGGGTGGTGCGCGATCTTCAGAGTCCCATATTGGAGAGGCCTGACGGCCGGTGCCGCCGACCTTGATCGAAAGGGCTAGGAGTGGGGGGAGGAAGCGGATGGTGATGATGATGATGAGGATGATGATGATGATGATGATGATGATGATGATGATGATGATGATGATTGATGATGATGATGATGATGATGATGATGATGATGATGATGATGATGATGATGATGATGATGATGATGATGATGATGATGATGATGATGATGATGATGATGATGATGATGATGATGATGATGATGATGATGATGATGATGATGATGATGATGATGATGATGATGATGATGATGATGATGATGATGATGATGATGATGATGATGATGATGATGATGATGATGATGATGATGATGATGATGATGATGAGGATCGGGAGGAGGAGGAGGAGGAGGAGGAGGAGGAGGAGGAGGAGGAGGAGGAGGAGGAGGAGGAGGAGGAGGAGCAGGAGGAGGAAGAGGAGGTGCGCGATCTTCAGAGCCCCATATTTTCAAGATCGCACACCTTCGCCACGCTTGCCGCCCCAAGCTCCCGCGATGAGCAGCGTGTCGAGGCGTGCGACGGCCGCCGGCCGTCGCGCCTTCCTCTGCCTGGCTGCCCCTCCGAGTGAGACGCGGGGTGTCGGTGGTAAGGGTGAAGTTCAGGAGGGGAAACAAACACAGACATAATTAACAGTCGATTTCCCAGAAAATATAGGAAAATATGGGAAGTGGTGGGGAAAACAACCACCAAGAAAATATGGGTAAATATGGGGAATCCTGTTCTTTGTGTTTCCCGGCGGAGCCGGGTGAAATTCCGTGCCCGCCGGCTGACTGATGACTGACTGAACGTCAGGGGACAGCTCGGGAGACACATTTCAAACCGCCCGCGGGAGCGCAACCCGGCGGCGGCAACCGCAACCCAACCGGGCGACACATTTCAAAGCGCCCGCGGAAGCGCGCAACCGCAACCGCAACCGCAACCGGGCGACACATTTCAAAGCGCCCGCGGGAGCGCGCAACCGCAACCGCAACCCGGCGACACATTTCAAAGCGCCCGCGGGAGCGCGCAACCGCAACCGCAACCGCAACCGGGCGACACATTTCAAAGCGCCCGCGGGCGCGCAACCGCAACCGCAACCGGGCGACACATTTCAAAGCGCCCGCGGGAGCGCGCAACCGCAACCGCAACCGCAACCGGGCGACACATTTCAAAGCGCCCGCGGGCGCGCAACCGCAACCGCAACCGGGCGACACATTTCAAAGCGCCCGCGGGAGCGCGCAACCGCAACGCAACCGGCGACACATTTCAAAGCGCCCGCGGGAGCGCGCAACCGCAACCGCAACCGGCGAACAAAGCGCCCGCGGGAGCGCGCAACCGCAACCGCAACACACATTTCAAAGCGCCCGCGGGCGCGCAACCGCAACCGCAACCGGGCGACACATTTCAAAGCGCCCGCGGGAGCGCGCAACCGCAACCGCAACCGCAACCGGGCGACACATTTCAAAGCGCCCGCGGGAGCGCGCAACCGCAACCGCAACCCGGCGACACATTTCAAAGCGCCCGCGGGAGCGCGCAACCGCAACCGCAACCGCAACCGGGCGACACATTTCAAAGCGCCCGCGGGCGCAACCGCAACCGCGACCGCAACCGGGCGACACATTTCAAAGCGCCCGCGGGCTCGCAACCGCAACCGCAACCGGGCGACACATTTCAAAGCGCCCGCGGGAGCGCGCAACCGCAACCGCAACCGGGCGACACATTTCAAAGCGCCCGCGGGAGCGCGCAACCGCAACCGCAACGGCAACTGGGCGACACATTTCAAAGCGCCCGCGGGAGCGCGCAACCGCAACCGCAACCGCAACCGGGCGACACATTTCAAAGCGCCCGCGGGAGGGCGCACCCGCAGGGTTTCAAGGGGGTCGATTGCGCGTGCACTTGTGCGTAAGCTGCCCGCGGAAGGTGGCGCGTAGGCGCCTTAATGCGGTCTGCCGCGCGAGCGGCTTGCGTGATCCACCGCGCAAGGTCGTCGCGCAATCGAGTGCAACCCCCCTTCTGATCGTTTCTCCCTGGGGGGTCAGGCGAGTGGAATTGCCTCAGCCACGTCTCGGCCACGCTCGTGGGACTGCCCCCCGCAGGGTTTCAAGGGGGTCGATTGCGCGGGCACTCGCGCGCATGCCGCCCTCGTAAGTTCGCGCGTCTGCCGCGCGAGCGGCCGTGCAACCCCCCTTCCGATCGTTTCTCCCGGGGGGGTTCAGGCGAGTGGAGTTGCCTCAGCCACATTTCGGCCACGCTCGTGGGACTGCCCCCCGCAGGGTTTCAAGGGGGTCGATTGGGGGCGGGGGACGACAAGGAGAAGAAGGAGGAGCCACTGGCGGAGGGCCCGACGACGAGCCCCCGCGTGGCCCGCGGCTCTCCGCCGGGACATTGCAGCGGGGAATCCCTATTCCACGCTGCTGCCCTTGATTGTTTGTTTGTGTGCCCCAGGGCCCCTGCAGAGGTGGTGGAGGCGTCGTGGCCGCCACGGAGCCAACGGGTCCTTCGGGAGAGGGGTCCCGTGCTTCTCGCTGTCTCTGGCCTCCACGGGCCCTCTTCCCAGGCCCCGCGAGGGCCCGCAGACTGCAAGGGCCGACAGGCTGGCCCCACGGGGAGTGGTCCCGAGGTCCCGAGGTCCGGTTTCCACCCCCGGCCCGCCCGCTTCGTGCCGACGTGGCGGGGGCGGGTCGGACGGCCCTCGCGCGCAGGTCGCAGGCGTCGCATCCTCTCTTCTCGCTCTCCCTTTGGCTCGGAGCTGCAGGCCTTCGCTCATGCCAGGCCCGCCACAACTGGGGGAGCCGCAGTCCGAACCCCCCTTGGGGACCCATCGGTTTCGACACCCATCTCGAGAAATCGTCGATACGATGGGTTCCCTCAAGGGGGATCAGGAGCACGGCTCCCCCATATCGTGGCTGGTCGGTCAACACCGCTCTTAGCGCGACTCCCTTTTTTGTCCTCGCGGATGCGGCTCCCTAGGCATACGGTGTCTGGACTTTTTCCAATTCGTGGCCTCCAGAAGTCCCGACCCTTCCCCCGGGGCCAGGCATGTCCGCCTGCAGGCGTATTTAGGAGGAAAGATAGAAGACAGTCAAAAACTATTCCAAATAGTCAAACATGGTCGAAACATTGTCCTCAGGCTTTCTTGGGTCGTCGTTTTCTTATTCATTGTTTTGCCGATCGGCGCGGGCCCTCGCCTTCCCCCCCCCCTCTTCCCCCCCAGATCTTGGCTGTTTTTGGCGCCTGCTTCAAGCAGGTGGAGTCCCTCCCACAGGACGCACTGCTGCAAACAGTGGCATCAAGCAGAGGCCCAGAGCCATGATCCGCCCCCCTCCCCCCCCCTCTTCCGCCCAGTGTCGAAGCGCCGAATAAGAACAGTTTTTTTTGTTTTGTTTTTGGAACCTTCCTCCTGTAGATCCAGACCCCCGACGTAATGTTTTTTCCATTGCGTCGCCCCCCAGAGGTCCCGACCCTTTCCTCATGACCGCTTCCTCGTCCCGGGTCGTTTTCTGACGCTCCCGAGGCCCGGCGAGGGCCCCCAGAGGCCGAAAATTGGGCAAAACCTCCCGTCGTGATTTTCTCATCTCTCGAGGGCGTCTGGGCTCGCCGCTCGCCCGGCGTCGCAGGAGGAGGACGGCGCCAGCCCCGAGGGCCGAGCCATGACCCGCCCCCCTGCCCCCCCCCCATTCTGAGGGGGCCCTGGAACACGCAAACAAATGCACACAAGTAAAAATATTCCCCATATTTTCCCCTATGTTCTGGCTCTTTGGTCTTTCCCCCATTTCCCATATTTCCCCATCTTTCCGGGGAGATCGACGGTTCATCGTGTCTGTGTGTGCTCTCCCCTCCTGACATTCCGCCCAATGGCGAAGAGCCGAATAAGAAGACGTCTTCTTTTTTTTTGGGGGGGGATCTCCCTCCTGTGGAGGGCCACGCCCGACTCGACCCGGGGCCGGCTGCTCCTCCCGAGCCGTGCTCGCACGGTGCCGGGGCTCTTTTTTGTTGTTGTTGTTGTTGTTGCTGCTACTGTTGTTGTTGTTGTTGTTGTTGTTGTTGTTGTTGTTGTTGTTGTTGTTGTTGTTGTTGTTGTTGTTGTTGTTGTTGTTGTTGTTGTTGCTGTTGTTGTTGTTGTTGTTGTTTGTTTATATATATATATATATATGTTAAAAATATATAATACAAATGATATCATATATAATTTAGACCTATTTTCTTGATATCAAATAATTTTTACTACTAATATATTATATATATATATATATATATAGTTTTTTCTTGCCAATTCGGGGCCTGCGACAGTCCCGACCCCTTCCCCAGGGCTTCGGTCGGGCATATGTCCTCCTGCCTGCGGGCGGATGCCGGAGGAGACGCAGCACAGAGTCAAAACACGTTTTCGCAACCAGTCCAACGAGTCGACGCAGCATCGTCCCGAGACTGTTTTGTGACCACTCTGAAGTAGTGATCGTTTTTTCATCACTGTTTTGCCGATCGGCGCGGCCCCCCCCCCTCCCCCCCATGAGCAGATCTTGGCTGTTTTTGGCGCCTGCTTCGAGCAGCTGGAGCCCCTCCCCCATAGGACGTACGGTCCCGAACAGTGGCACCAGGCAGAGCTCCGGGGCCAGACCTCCGAGGCGGGAATGTATGCATGACCGCCGCCTGGAGGATCAATTTTCGGGTACCTCGGCAGGCGGCGGATATGGGCCTTTTCGGGCCCCTGGGGGCCATACATACATATATATATATTATATATATATATATATTATATATATATTTATATATAGTTATATATATATATATGTATATAAGTATGTGTGTATCCATATCCATATCCACCGCCCGCAAGGGCACCAGAACGTCGGTTCCCAGGACGCTCGCAAGAGCCCCCCGCCTTCTGCCCAATGTCGAAGCGCCGAATTAAAGAAAAAAACTCCAGTGCTTGGGCCCCTGCGAGGGCAGACCCCTGGGCTGCGCGTTGCCGCGGCCCTGCCCTCCCCGGGGGCTGCGCGCGAGGGCCCCGCGGCCGCGACCTCGGCCTCGGCATGAGCGCGCAGGACCACTACGATATGGCCGCCCCCCCCCGCCGCTGCCGCCGGAGGAATGGGAGGAGGAGGAGGAGGAGGAGGAGGAGGAGGAGGAGGAGGAGGGGGAGGAGGAGCAGGAGGAGGAGGAGGAGGAGGAGGAGGAGGAGGAGGAGGAGGAGGAGGGAGGAGCAGGAGGAGGAGGAGGAGGAGGAGGAGGGAGGAGGAGGAGGAGGAGGAGGAGGAGGAGGAGGAGGAGGAGGAGGAGGAGAGGGAGGAGGAGGCGGAGGAGGAGGAGGAGGGAGGAGGAGGAGGAGGAGGAGGAGGAAGGAGGAGGAGGAGGAGGAGGAGGAGGAGGAGGAGGAGGCGGAGGAGGAGGAGGGAGGAGGGGAAGTCGAGGAGGAGGAGGATGAGCAGGATGATGATGATGATGATGATGATGATGATGAGATGATGATGATGATGATGATGATGATGATGATGATGATGATGATGATGATGATGATGATGATGATGATGATGATGATGATGATGATGATGATGATGATGATGATGATGATGATGATGATGATGATGATGATGATGATGATGATGATGATGATGATGATGATGATGATGATGAAGATGAATGTGATGATGCTGATGCTGATGATGATGATGATGATGTGGTGATGATGATGATGCTGCTGATGATGATGATGATGCTGATGATGATGATGATGATGAGGAGGAGGAGGAGGAGGAGGAGGAGGAGGAGGAGAGGAGGAGGAGGAGGAGGAGGAGGAGGAGGAGGAGGAGGAGGAGGTGGAGGAGGAGGAGGAGGAGGAGGAGGAGGAGGAGGAGGTGTTAACATGCAGGCATGCGTGTGACAGGGGAGGAATAGTAACCCTGCTGCCTTTGGCTCAAGTGTTTAACGGTCGAAGCTACATAGACCTGCTTTGCCGTTCGGGAGTATAAAGGTGACCTATCGTTATCATTGTCGCCAAGCTCCCGTGCAGAACCCTCCTCGGGGTTTTGCATGGTAGCGGAGCGCGGTTGCCATGGCAGCGGCAGCGGCAGCTGCGGCCAGACCTGGACAGGGCGACCCGCCAGTTAATCTCAATGTGCCGGCAGACAGAGATGCATGGGTCAACATGGACCCGAATCGATTCAACGATCTGTGCGAGCAAGCATACATGAACGGAGACTTCAGTTACGTTCAGACGGCGCTACTCGCGAACCACTTTGGACTCGCAACGTTCATTAACGAGCGAGTAACACAGGATCGAAGGGAGGTATCGAACGCCGAAGCATTCCAAATGTTACAGAGTGCCCACAAGACCAACAGTATGCTGTTAGCGATCACGAAGAGAAACGCTGCATTCGAAAGGGATGCTCGTAGATTGGTGGAAAGAGTCACCGAGTTGGAGACCAACAGTGAAGTACAAGAAAAGTTGATCGAAAGGTTTGGTCAGATCTCGGAAGCAATCAAAGGAGGAAGCGGAAACAAGCACGGGAGCAGTAGACCGATAAGCGAATATAAATCAGTACAGGCGCTAAAGAACTTCAGTGGGGAAAGAGCAAAGTTCAGAGACTGGAACGACAAATTCTTGAACGCACTAGCCCAAGTGAAGCCGAGTTACCGACCGGCGCTGAAAATGTTAAACAAGAAGCTGGAAACGCTTGACGGAGTTGTGCCAGAGGAGGACGATGACGACATCATACGCATAATGAACGGTCGATTAACTGCAAGTGAGTACCTGAAGGCAAGTCAAGCCAAACAAGCCGAGGACGACAACAAAGGCGAATATGAGTTTACCGAGGGAGACAAAACTCAGATGGAAGAAGACTTATGGTACATTCTGAACGAGAAACTTGAAGGTGCGGAGGCCAGAGGAAAATTAAAGGGACTGATGGATGGAGATGGAATCATGGCTTGGCAAAAGGTTTACAAATGGTACTCGGCGGTAACTGGAGCGACCTTATCATCAAAAATGACGCATGCCATGAATCCTGAACCGCCCAAGAAGATCACTGACACTGTTACCCGACTTGAGGAATGGAGCGCATTGGCAGAAAATCTTGAGAAATATGGCAAAGATTACTCGCTGCCTCTTCCTTTCAAAGTCACCGCGCTCAGGGCCATAATGGTGCACGCGAATGACTGGTTTGACGAATGGCAGCAGGCATGTTGGCGGACGCCTGACGCGCTTAACATTGACTCATTTCAGAAATTGTACTCAAAGTGCGAAGACTGGGCGCGTAAAAAGAAACTTGACTCATATAAAAAAATTAGGATGCAATGGACATGGGGAATATCAACGAGATGAGCCAAGGGTCCGAAAATGTTTGGGACCAAACAGGATGGGTTGACGAAGATGGAAACTGGTGGTCAGAGGATGGATCGTGGAATCACGGGTCCTGGGCCAATGAGAGTGACGGTGGATAATATTAAGAAATTGACGCCGTAAACAAAGGCAAGGGTGAAGGAACGGGCCCCAGGTGTTACAATTGTGGAGGCATGGGCCATTTAGCCAGGAACTGCACGAGACCCAAACAGTTCACCAAAGGAGGTAAAGGTGGCAAGGGCGGAAAAGGCAAAGGTTACCGAGCCACTTACGGATCCTATGTGAAAGGTAAGATCGGAGGCAAACAGGGAGGTAAAGGAAGTAGCTCGTGGGGGGGAAGCTACGGAAGCCAAGGGAAGTTCACCCCGCACAGTGAGCGTGAATGTTACAAGTGTGGCGGAAAAAGGGCATATCGCCATTAACTGTCCGGGCTCCAAGAAGACCGCTAACGAAGTTGAGCAAGAGAAACCTGTAGTGAACGCCGAAATTGAACAAACCACCTCGTTCGGCCAACCACAGCACGTTCTCAGCGTCGAGATGAAGGAAGCAATGAACGTGCCGCTAGACCAGCCTGCAATCGAGGAGGTTAACGAGAAATGGGACCTGCCCTATTACGCAAGAAAGAAGACGGCGCGTGACAACGCGGTAAACTTGAGAAGAATCTATCAGGAACACCAGTAAAACGGGGACCGTCATCATACTAGTCAGTGGGACCAGAGAATAAGTATAAGCGTGAGGCAGGACAAAAAGTTGGCTGGCGAAGTGCAAGGAAATTGGGCTAATTGAGATGCGGGGATGTGATCCAGATAACGCGGTGCCACCGCCAAGTGCAACACATGAGACGATCGTGGTTACCGTGGACTCCGGCGCCTACAACACAGTGGGACCCCCCAAAGTTGGTACTCATTTCCCTATTAAGCATACGGACGCGTCAAAGCAGGGACGACACTACAGTGCAGCAAATGGAACCACGATAAAGAATTATGGCCAACGAGTGATCACAGGTAAAAATGAGCATGGGGACGCCGTCAGTATGCCAATTCAGGTAGCAGAGGTCAACAAAGTCCTAGGATCGGTCAGAGAAATGGTAAACGCTGGAAATAGAGTGGTGTTCGACAAGGATCCTAACGGGAGGTCCCTGAGCCACATCATGAACAAGGCGACTGGTAAGTTAACAGCCATCCATGAGAAGAATGGCACATTCCAGTTCAACATCGCAGTGCCGAAGGGACCAGCGGAGGCCGTCAATCCCAGGAGTGAAGTGAACGTAGCTGAGGGTTTTCCGCGGCCAGGAACCCTGGAGGCGGATCTGTTCTACTAAGCCCCCCGTCACCCGTAAGACCAAGCGAAAACTTAAACGTCTTTAATACCGAAGGAGACGAAGGGAGTGAAAGTGGGGGCAACGATAGTGAGTTAAGTGATGTGGAAGATGTATTTGTGGGTGATGAAGCGGAGTTACCAAAGAAAGTTTACTGTGACATGAGGCCTTCAAAGGAGGAAGTTGAAGCGGATAACACGACGCATTTACCTTGCCGAAGCTGGTGCCCACATTGCGTCAGAGGGAAAGCTCGCAGACGCAATCACCGTAGACGCAAAAGAGAGGGGAACGGGAACGTGCCAGTGATTTCAATGGACTACATGTGGCTTAAAGGAAGAAAAGATGAAGGTGAGAGCATCAGAAATGGCAACCCAATTTTGGTCATGCATTGCAGAGAGACCACATTGACTTGGAGCAGAGTGTTAATGAAAAAGGGAGTGGACTCGTACTCGGTAAGAGTAGGATGTGACATGATAAGTTTTACCGGATACAAGAAAGTGATACTCAAAAGTGATGGGGAAGCGGCAATCACAGCATTGGCCAATAGGATTAAAGCTTCGTGTGATCTTGACATGGGAGTTGAGGTCAGCCCAGTGGGCGACTCAAAGGCCAACGGCGAAATTGAGAGAGCCGTTAGGACAGTGCAGGGTCAGGTCAGAACGTTAAAGAGCGCCTTGGACGCCAATTATAAAACTGAGTTTGGCGAAAGCCAGCAGATAATACCCTGGCTGGTGAGCTACGCGTCCTCTTTGATTAACAAGTTCACGATAGACACGGATGGGAAGACGGCTCATGAGAGGTGCAGGGGACGAAAATTTAGCAAGCAAATCCCAGAGTTTGGTGAGTGTGTCATGTATTTAAAGACACCTGCGCACAAAGGTCGTGAGAAGCTCGAAATGAGATGGGAAAGTGGAGTGTTTCTAGGCATGAACGAGAAAAGTCAAGAGCTAAGTATTGGGACGCCCAATGGTGCAATCAAGGTACACGAGTTTAAAAGAAAAGGAAGTGATGCGGAAAGATGGAATATTGCCGAGATTACCGAAATAAAGGGGTTACCTTGGCAGCCTGACCCGAGCACAGCGGGAATGTAATTACAGTCTAGGATCATGGTACCCATGGATCTACCAGAGCAAGAGTTAACTGCGCCTGAGACGAAGCCACTCATTGCAAGAGGGATTGCAGTTACAAAGCACGAATACTTGAAAATGGGACCGACGCCAGGGTGTTACGGATGTAAATGCCTTGTGAGGGGAGACAAAGAGCACAAGCCGCATAACGCCGATTGCAGGGCTCGAGTTATTGAATGGTTAAAGAAACAAGAGAGCCCGAACATCCAAGCAAGACTAGCGTCTGCACAGTTAAGGCTTGAGAGTAAAAGTCGTGCGCCAGAAAATCGTGAACAAGAATCAGAAAGTCAAGCGAAGAAACTCAGGATCAATGTACCACCTCCGCCGAGCGCCAAAGTTGAGGAACCTAAGGACGAGTGGGTAATAAAGGGGAGCAAAGTTATATGTCAGCACCGACGACCGAGGAAAGAGTTAGCCTTCCCCACCAATGGTGGGTGTCCAGTGGACTGGGACAAACTTAAGCCTAAAAGATATACCCACGCGATCGTGATTGACGGCGGCAAGATACATGAGCACGAAGATGCTTGGTATGGTAAAGATGGAGACGATCAAACATGGGCTATGGGAAACCCCTTTAACGGTTACTGGACCGGATGGACCGAGTTCGAAGTAGAAGATGAAGAAATGAAAGATTCCCCGAGTAAACCCATTAAACGAAAAGCAGAGGACGATCATGACGAAGAAGATCAACAGGCAACTCAGCATCGGCAACTTGACATGGAACAAGATGAAGAAATGTCAGAAGTAAACGACATCAAATTGGGGCTCAACATGATGGGATTTGACTCTGAACTGGTTGAATGGTTGACAAGTGGTGAACTGAACATCGTACGTCAATTAAACGAGGTAAGGAGAGCCACCAGGCTCCATGGGGCATGCCAACACGAGACTCAGGCGCACGTGACCGAGGCGTATTCGCCGGTAAGAGTTACTGGAATGGCAGAAAAAATGGGATTGATACCGGGATTAGCAATGGACTTAACGACGCGAGACCAACATGGTAACCCATGGGATTTTAATGTGCCAGCCATGCGTGCGAAAGCGAAAAAGATTGTCAAATCCAAAGCAGCCCTGCTACTGGTGGTGAGCCCCATGTGCGCAGCCTTCAGCAGACTCCAAACGTTCAACTTCAAAAGATTAGGTGCCGACCGCGTGAAACAGATGTTGGATTACGGGATCAAGCATTTGACGTTTGCGATGGAGCTTTGCGAAATTCAACGGCGAAATGGGTTATACTTTCTGTTTGAACACCCTGCAGGAGCAACCAGCTGGGGCACTTCAACGGTGCAACGGCTACTCAGAAACAAGGATGTCAAAGTATACGATGGAGATTTGTGCTGTTACGACTTCAAGCAGATGGTCAAAGGCGAAGAGATGTTCATTAAGAAACCTACCAAGTTCATGACGAACAGTTCAGCCATCGGACATGAGTTAAGTTGGAAATGTAAAGGGCAACATCGACACATGGAGTTAACTGGTGGCGGTAGGACGCACAGATCAGAGGTCTACCCAGATAAACTGTGTCGAGCGATACTGAAAGGACTTATAAAGCAAATGAAGATCGACGGTCGTCAAGGGGGTACATTTAAAGAAGAAGAAGTAGCGAACATGGAAGTCGAAGAAGAAGAACAAAGTGAGGCGCAGATAAGCGAGATTAACTGGGCATGTGAACATGAGAACGAAGATAGGAAGCACAAGCACCAGTTAACGTGGACGAGGAGAGATTATGGAACACAAAGATTAATGTTGCCGGGACCAAGTGGACCACAATGGAGTTCATGCATTAGGAGAATTACCGCTAACATAGACACCGGGAAGATTATCGAGGACAGGCCTGTGAATGAGATCACAGGGAAAGAGAGAAGGAGGATGTTTAAGAAGGGACCAGTTAACACCTCCACCACCTTTACGTATGAAGCTGTCGGCGAAGTTGCTCCACACAGGTGGAAATGCTGTGCATGTGAGCATGAGGGATGGCTCAAGACGCCTAGTACGTGTGAGGCGTGCGAAAGAACTGGTACGGTTAACCCTCTCCCAATGAACACGATCAACGTTGTCCACAAAGAAAATGGAGAGATTACTCAAGCTTGGGATGATGTCACAGGAAACGAGCTCGACCCTAAATTGACTGTGAAAGCACGTCAAGAAGGAATGGAACAATTCAGAAAACACAAAGTTTACGAGAAAGTGAAAGAGGAAGTGTGCTGGCAAATCACGGGGAAGGCGCCCATCGAAACCAGATGGATAGACATCAACAAAGGAGATGAGTTAAGCCCAGACCACAGATCAAGACTGGTAGCCCAGCAAGTTAAATACAACTCCAAAGAAAAGAACATATTCGCAGCTACACCTCCACTAGAGGCACAAAAACTGCTTTTCTCAATGGCAGTTACCGAGGGAGTTGGATTCACGAGCGGTGAGCGTGAGAAAGGATTAAAGCTAGCATTCATTGACATCAAACGAGCTTACTTTTACGCTCCAGCAGAGAAAGACATATTTATCAGGTTACCAGACGAAGACTATGAACCAGGTATGTGCGGAAAGCTGTTAAACTCAATGTACGGAACCAGAGACGCTGCGAGCAACTGGGAGGACTGTTACATGGACTTTGCTAACGAGGCTGGGTTCAAGAGCGGAATTGCGTCGCCATGTGTGTTCAAGCATGAGAGTCGAGCGTTATGGTTAACAGTTCATGGAGATGATTTCACGCTGTTAGGAGGTGATCATGATCTCGACTGGTTTGAAAATAAAATTAAGGAGGAGTTTGAAGTGAAAGTGAGAGGACGACTTGGACCAGGGAAGGAGGACATGAAAGCGATCAGAATTCTTAACAGGATTGTGGAATGGACCAAGGAAGGATTGAGGTATGAGGCAGATCAAAGGCATGCAGAGATAATTGTGAAAGAGCTTGAGCTAGAAGGATTAAAGGTGAGGACTGAAGTGCCAGGTGAGCGAATTCCAGTTGAAGAGGGAGATGAGGAAGAACTTTCGCCCAACATGACTAAAATATATCAAGCGTTGACGGCCAGAGAAAAATTACTTAGCTCAGGACAGGTCTGACATACAGTATTCGGTAAAGGAACTCGCTAGGACCATGTCAAAGCCCACGATGAGTTCTTGGAAGGGTTTAGTCAAGTTAGGAAAGTATTTGAAGTACCCCAGCAGAAGCAGCTATGTGTATCAATACCAGGAGCAGCCCCAATAATTAACTATTTGGACTGACACGGATTACGCAGAGTGTAAGCGAACGAGGAAGTCTACGAGTGGGGGAGTAGTGATGTGGGGTAAACATCTCATAAAGTCTTGGAGCACGACTCAGAGTGTAATCGCGTTATCGTCAGGTGAAGCAGAGTAGTATGGACTGGTGAAAGGAGGATCAGTGGGTTTAGGACTTCAGGCAGTATTGAGAGACTTTAATTTGGAAGTTGAGATTACAGTGAAGAGCGACGCCACAGCTGCGATTGCCATCGCGAGCAGACGAGGCTTGGGGAAAGTAAGACATATCGAGGTGTGTCAATTGTGGTTACAGCAGAAAGTTAAGGAGGGAGTGATTCGTATTGTGAAAGTAGGGACACACGAGAATGCAGCAGATGCGTTGACCAAGTATGTCAGTCGTGAAAGCATGAGCACACATCTACGAAACACGAATCAATGTGCATTAACAGGCAGGCATGAGCTTGCACCAGCTACCGAATGTTGATGTACCGAATGTTGATGTTCGCAGCTCATTTCTATCAAGCAAACTGCAGCTATTAAAGGCCTTCTCCGCCCATTACCTCTTACTCTTGGGCGTGAACGAAGGCATGGCGGCTCCCCAGGTCAACCTCACCATCAACGGCTCCATGGTCGACCAGAGCCCGGCTGGGGATGGACCGGTTACGCGTGAGAACCTCAACCGCCGTGTTGACGACGTGGTGCACGTTGCTCACGCGTTTACCGTAACCCTCACTAACATGGCGATTAACTTCCACGGAGCCTACGACAAACACGTTGACGAGGTGCAAAGGGCCGCGGATGACATGGCGAAGAGGATCGAGGAGTTAACGCGGCAGAACGAGGCGCTGATCCAGGACAGTGACGACGTCAACGAGAATCTCCAAAGGGCGCAGGCGGAGATTAACGCTCTGATGGCGACGATTACGGACCTGAACATTCAGAATCGCGACTCGGGAGTTAACACGGAGGAGAATGCAACCAAGTATAGGCGCATCAACGACAACATTGGTTACCTCCTGAACACCGCCAAGCGCCTTACCGAGAACGCCCCTGCAGGACTTCGAGGGTAAACGTGATGCGGCACTACGCCTGTTGGTGGCAGTAACAGAGAGGCTGGAAGGATTACAGAGGTTCTTGCATGACCCGATCAACTCCCCGGTTACCAACATCCCGCAGGTTCCTCCGCCGTTCCCCGAGCAGCCCCCAACGGCAGTGGCCGCCAAGGCACCTCCCACTGCAGTCAACGCGGCAGCCGGGGCCAGCCAGCCTCTAGCCCGAGCTGCCGCCGCATCGGGTGCACCCCCGGCTCAGGGCTTTACCGGCACCGCGCCCAAGACCGGAGGGTTCGGTCGATCCGTGTCGCCGAATAAGATCCCGCAGTCAACGTCACCTCGACCTGTTTACAAGAAAGCACCCAAGGCCATGCATGAGCGTAAACGGGAATTGGAAGAGTTACTGCAGCTGGGAATGAAGATGGATGAAGATCGCGCACAGGGCAGTCAACGTGACGAAGTATCAAAAGGCCCTGCCCCGGTGGTGAACGTGAGGGCGCCCAAGCCGCCTCCTCCAGGCCTTGGTGAGTCAGGTGCATCAAGCAGTGTTAGCGGCATGAATCCCCCGCCTCCGGTGCCCAAGAAGTTATCGACCCAGTATGTTCCTCCACCGCAGCCTCAAGCCGTTAACCGTACGGACGAGCAGCTTGCGGCATACTCGCGGAACATTGCCAGGGGCATGTACTCGGCGTCCCCCCAACATACTTATACTATGTGTTCGTCGCCCCCCCAGAGGCGACGCGCGAACCGAGAAATCTTATAGTATATGCGTCGTGGCGGGCGCTTTCTGGCCACACCGCTCGAGAAACGATATGCTACAAGATGGGTATACTATATGTTCGGTTCGGACGCGCGCCTCCAAGGCGGACACGTAGTATTAGTATGTCTCTGTGCATCCCATGTACCGCCCACTGTGCCATGTCAACGGCCGCATGCCCATGGTGAACGACAGGAGCGAGGACCACGACGTCAACTACAAGGTGGAGCCCGACCCCAGGGAGGTAGTCGCGTTAACGATGAAGACGCGCGACAACTGGCGCAGGTTCGAAGGCAACTTCGTCGGACATGTGGCAAAAGAGGGGTTAACGACTCCAGGTGGTCGATCTATTCCGGGCAACACGGGGCGGGAACTTAACGACTACGATGAGGTGTTCGTCGACATTTACGGGCAGCACGCTTACGGCTTCCTTGGTTACTCCGTGTTGAAGGGCCCAAGCAGCTGGAGATCTCAGTTGACGGAGAAGGAGCTGGAAAAGCACGACGAGTGGGTTGACGCGGTCGGGCACGTACAATCCCTGTTCGACGACGAGTACGTGCCGCCGATCCACGTTAACGATCTCCACCCAGTGTGGTTCGACGTTCACAGCTGCCCAGACACACAGGTCTACGTCAACAAGGCACCAGAAATGAACGAGAAACAGCTTAACGGCCTTCTGCTAACGTGGGCCGGGATGCTGCCCCACGGCAACCCCACCGTGGTCTCCGTTAAGCACCTGGTGGAAGACACTTACGGACCGCACGGCTACTTCTCAACTGGGGTTACCGTGATCAGGTTTGCGACGCACGACCTTGCCAAGCTCTATTGCCGTTACATGAACGGGCTCCAGGTGTATTACCGCAACTACTTCATCGAGGATCTCGAGGTCAGGGGCGCCGAGGAGTGAAAGGGCAGCATCAACAAGCCTCCGGTTTACTGGCACCAGACCATCCTGGACGTCGCTCTTAACGATCAGGGGTCCATGAGGGCACTTTACCGTGACAACTGGCCTGCCGATCACATCACCGAGCGTAGATGTGACCACCGCGAGAAGCTCTGTTGGTTTGGGTGGTTGCCGTTCGACGACTTCCCCAACTGGCTTACCGACCCGGCCTGGACTGTGAACCCGTTTACCGGAGTTGCGGTCGAGGAGCACCTCCGCAACAATCCAGGTGGTAAACTTCTGCTGAAGGCTCCCCACGCCAGTTACTGGAGGGCCATCGGTACTTACCACAACATTGTTGACGGGTCCACCAAGAGTTTTGACGAGGGGTGCTGGCTGGACGACGAGGAGCGCATTAACGCGTACCTGGACGCCGACTATTACAGCCCGACGCAGGCCCTTAACAGGGTGTCGTCCTATACGGCGGCCAGCGTGGGGCACCGTGGTTTACCGAAGTCCAGGGGCGCGCGTGCTCCGTCAGTGAGGCGCCCGCGCCGCTCGTAAACGGTGACAGGTGACCGGCATGTCTTTCTTTTACGCTCGCTCTCATCTCCCCTCTCAACCAGGCTTAACAATAGCGTTGCAGTAGACCATTGAGCTGAATCTATTTGCATGTGCATCTTTTATAGTTACCGCAGGTATTGGCGCATAAAAAGCGAAAGCAATCAAAACCATATAAATGCTAGCCTGCCGTGTGAACTTTGGATGCTACGTTTAAACTCGTAACTGATTGAATGTTTACTTGAGCTCACGTTGCATGTCTGAGAGACGTGGTGCTCGTGAACGTTGTTGCGAGATATTTCGAATTCGGTGGTGTAACGATATTCATGCAGCCTGTCGCTTGATTTAACCTGTCTTTGAGTTTACAGGCGCCTCCCCGTCAGCCAATGCGGACTGGCGTCCGAGGGGGGGTGTTAACATGCAGGCATGCGTGTGACAGGGGAGGAATAGTAACCCTGCTGCCATTGGCTCAAGTGTTTAACGGTCGAAGCTACATAGACCTGCTTTGCCGTTCGGGAGTATAAAGGTGACCTATCGTTATCATTGTCGCCAAGCTCCCGTGCAGAACCCTCTTCGGGGTTTTGCAGGAGGAGGAGGAGGAGGAGGAGGAGGAAGAGGAGGAGGAGGAGGAGAAAGAGGATAAGTCGAGGGGGTGGAGGAGGAGGAGGGGGATAAGTCGAGTAGGAGGACTCTGAGGTCCCAGCGCCGAGGGGCCTTTCCTGAGATCCCGGCGCCGCATTTTCCTGCTTTTCCACGGGGCCACCACAGCTCGATGCGGCTCGAGAGCCGCTCCAGGGTGGCCTAGAACCGATCCCTGGCAAGCCATCCCTTTCCGTGACGCCCCCCTCGCCTCTCCCCAGGGAGTATGTGTGCGGCCAGAGGGATGCTTGATGGGCGAGGGTGACGTCACGACAGCGGATGGAGTGCCAGGGGTCGGTCAGGTCGCGCCCGAAGTGCCGCAGGAAGCTTGTGGGTCCAGGGCTCCGAGAAGTCTCGTGCTTTTCCGCGAGGTTACAGTCTTTCGTTCGCGGCGTCGGGTCTTAAGCCTGGCGCCCTCCCCCTGCCCGAGGGCCCCGGGCCGTCCTCGGTGGAGGGAGCCCTGAGCTGCTAAATCGGGCGGTGTGCGGTCCGCGCGCGCGCGCGCGCGCGCGTGTGTGTGTGTGTGTGTGTGTGTGTGTGTGTGTGTGTGTGTGTGTGTGTGTGTGTGTGTGTGTGTGTGTGTGTGTGTGTGTGTGTGTGTGTGTGTGTGTGTGTGTGTGTGTGTGTGTGTGTGTGTGTGTGTGTGTGTGTGTGTGTGTGTGTGTGTGTGTGTGTGTGTGTGTGTGTGTGTGCGTGTGCGCGTGCGTGCGTGCGTGCGTGCGTGCGTGCGTGCGTGCGTGCGTTCGTGCGTTCGTGCGTGTGCGTGTGCGTGTGCGTGTGCGTGCGTGCGCGCGCGTGTGTGCGCTCTGCTCCTCCCGACCGCCGCTCGCCTCCGCGGGATCCTGGCGCCTCGGCCTCTCTCTCTCTCTGCGAGCCCCGGGCGCCTGGCTCCCGCGGCCTCGGGCGCCCCGAGGGGGCTCTCGCGCACCGCTCCGCCCTAGAGGAGCGCGGCGCAGGACGACGAGCGCTGGCTAGGGGCCTCCGGCCGTGCCCTGGTGGAGGTGCCTTCGTGTTTTTCTCGAGGCGTCGGCTCTCGAGGAGGAGGAGGAGGAGGAGGAGGAGGAGGAGGAGGAGGAGGAGGAGGAGGAGGAGGAGAGGAGGAGGAGGAGGAGGAGGAGAGGGAGGAGGGGGAGGAGGAGGAGGAGGAGGAGGAGGAGGAGGAGGAGGAGGAGGAGGAGGAGGAGGAGGAGGAGGAGAGGAGGGAGGAGGAGGGAGGAGGAGGACGGCGCCGTCCTCCTCCCTGCGGCGCCGGGCGTGCGAGGAGCCCAGGCCCCCTCGAGGGACGAGAAAGTCCTGGCGGGGGGCATTCCCTCATTTTCGGCCTCGGCCCTCGGGGCTGGCGCTGTCCTCCTCCTGCGACGCCGGGCGAGCGACGAGCCCAGACTCCCTCGAGTGATGAAGAAATCACGACGGGAGGTTTTGCCGAATTTTCGGCCTCTGGGGCCCCTCGCCGGGCCTCGGGAGCGTCAGAAAGGGACTCGGGACGAGGAACCGGTCATGGGGGAAAGGGTCGGGACCTCTGGGGGTCGACGCCATGAGAAGATCATCACGTCGGGGGTCTGGGAAGAACGGCGGGTTCAACCGCGCCGACACTGGCGCGGAAGCTGCCCGCGTGAGGTCGCGTGCGCGAGCGTCCATGCTTCCACTGTGGCGTGCCGCGCCGGCGGCCCGCGTAAGCCACCGCGTGAGGTCGCTACAGTGGAAGCCCCTGCCAAGGAGCACCCGGCGTACCTCCAGGGTGCCCTGGGTTTCTTGGGTCTCGATGGTTTTTACCTAACAGCTTGTTCTGATAGGTTTCTAGTAGGGTCAAAAGAGAGCAGCAGATGACTCCACAGGGGGGTCTGGGCGGGTGCCGGACAGGGTGCCGCAGAAGTCGTTTTAAGCCAACAGTCACACACTTCGTGCTCTTCGACCTCCCAGAACTCCATTCCCGGGCCACATTCTGAATGCCCGGAGCCAACTGTAGGCCACTTCGTGCTCTTCGACTTCCCAGAACTCCATTCCCGGGCCACATTTTGAATGCCCGGAGCCAACTGTAGGCCACTTCGTGGTCTTCGAGTCCCCAGAACTCCATTCCCGGGCCACATTTTGAATGCCCGGAGCCAACTGTAGGCCACTTCGTGGTCTTCGAGTTCCCAGAACTCCATTCCCGGGCCACATTTTGAATGCCCGGAGCCAACTGTAGGCCACTTCGTGGTCTTCGAGTTCCCAGAACTCCATTCCTGGGCATGATTTTGAATGCCCGGAGCCAAACTGTAGGCCACTTCGTGGTCTTCGAGTTCCCAGAACTCCATTCCTGGGCATGATTTTGAATGCCCGGAGCCAACTGTAGGCCACTTCGTGTTCTTCGAGTTCCCAGAACTCCATTCCCGGGCCACATTTGAATGCTGAGGCAGGCTGAGGCTGAGGCTGAGGCAGGCTGATGCTGAGGCAGGCTGAGGCTGAGGCTGAGGCTGATGCAGGCTGAGGCTGAGGCAGGCTGAGGCTGAGGCCGAGGCTGAAGGCAGACTGAGGCTGAGGCTGAAGCAGGCTGAGGCTGAGGCTGAGGCAGGCTGAGGCTGAGGCAGGCTGAGGCTGAGGCTGAGGCAGGCTGAGGCTGAGGCTGTGTCTGTGACTGCCGTTGCCACTGCGACTGTCATCGCGAATGCGACTACGACTGCGAGAACAGCACAATTCTACAACTGGATTCTCATCTGAATCTTAAGGGGAATGCTTCCAGATATGCTCCTACACATCGCTGTTAGGTTGCTTTGCCGGGATAATGCTATTCAAAGCGTGACGTTCCCACACCACGAATCAATGGACGTCCTGGGAGCTCCAGGCTGGGTTTCTTGTGGAAGGCTTCTTGTAGTCGAGCTCCCACTGTCGAAGAAGGAGAAATGACATAAACATAAACTTTTGGCGCTCCGCGCGGATTTCTTGGATCTGCGCCGGGACCCCCTGGCGGCGCCTCTGGCGCCGGCCCTTGCGCGCTCCGCGCGCCAGGGAGGGGGATCCAGCGCAGATCCAAGACATCCGCGTGGACCGTCGAAAGTTCATATTTTTTCCCCAATCTGAGCTTGCCTCTGTAGGGGTCCTAGCGGATTCATATGGTTAGGTGAGGTGCTTCGCCGATTTCGGTGGCCGGCCCAGGTGCCCAGGAGCCTGGGGGTGCCCGGGGGTGCCTTGGTGCCCGGGTGCCTTGGTATCTGGTAGCCCTATAGCCCTATAGACCTATAGCCTTATAGCCTTATGGCCCTATAGCCCTATAGCCCTATAGCCCTCACAGCCCTATAGCCCTATAGCCCTATAGCCCTATGGCCCTATAGCCCTATAGCCCTGTAGTCCTGTAGCTCCACAGACCTATAGCCCCACAGCCCTATAGCCCTATAGTCCTATATCCCTATAGCCTTCTAGCCCTATAGCCCTATAGCCCCATAGCCTGATAGCCCTATAGCCCAATAGTCCTATAGCCCTATAGCCCCATAGCCTTATAGCCCTTATAGCGCCATAGCCCTTTAGCCCCATGGCCCTGTAGCCCTAACAAGATTATTCCCAACCATCCTGTGGTGTTGGGTCCTCGTTTTGAAGAGACGTCGCCCCGCGTTCCTCCTTCCTCCTTCCTCCTTCCTCCTTCCTCCTCCTCTCCTTCCTCCTCCCTCCTCCCCCTCCCTTCTGGCACACCCCTCACACGTTTCCTGGTCCCATAGGGAGCTCCACCGAAGGCCCCAGTGGCTGCGCCCGCATGCGGTTCCACCCCCCATTCTGGCACACCCCTCACACGTATCGTGGCCCCATAGGGAGCTCCACCGAAGGCCCCAGCGGCTGCGCCCGCATGCGGTTCCACCCCCCATTCTGGCACACCCCTCACACGTTTCGTGGCCCCATAGGGAGCTCCACCGAAGGCCCCAGTGGCTGCGCCCGCATGCGGTTCCACCCCCATTCTGGCACACCCCTCACACGTTTCGTGGCCCCATAGGGAGCTCCACCGAAGGCCCCAGTGGCTGCGCCCGCATGCGGTTCCACCCCCCATTCTGGCACACCCCTCACACGTTTCGTGGCCCCATAGGGAGCTCCACCGAAGGCCCCAGTGGCTGCGCCCGCATGCGGTTCCACCCCCCATTCTGGCACACCCCTCACACGTTTCGTGGCCCCATAGGGAGCTCCACCGAAGGCCCCAGTGGCTGCGCCCGCATGCGGTTCCACCCCCCATTCTGGCACACCCCTCACACGTTTCGTGGCCCCATAGGGAGCTCCACCGAAGGCCCCAGTGGCTGCGCCCGCATGCGGTTCCACCCCCCATTCTGGCACACCCCTCACACGTTTCGTGGCCCCATAGGGAGCTCCACCGAAGGCCCAGTGGCTGCGCCCGCATGCGGTTCCACCCCCCATTCTGGCACACCCCTCACACGTTTCGTGGCCCCATAGGGAGCGAACCGAAGCCCCCAGTGGCAGCGCCCGCATGCGTTCCACACCCCATTCTGGCACACCCCTAACACGTTTCGTGGCCCCATAGGAGCTCCACCGAAGGCCCCAGTGGCTGCGCCCGCATGCGGTTCCACCCCCCATTCTGGCACACCCCTCACACGTTTCGTGGCCCCATAGGGAGCTCCACCGAAGGCCCCAGTGGCTGCGCCCGCATGCGGTTCCACCCCCCATTCTGGCACACCCCTCACACGTTTCGTGGCCCCATAGGGAGCTCCACCGAAGGCCCCAGTGGCTGCGCCCGCATGCGGTTCCACCCCCCATTCTGGCACACCCCTCACACGTTTCGTGGCCCCATAGGGAGCTCCACCGAAGGCCCCAGTGGCTGCGCCCGCATGCGGTTCCACCCCCATTCTGGCACACCCCTCACACGTTTCGTGGCCCCATAGGGAGCTCCACCGAAGGCCCAGTGGCTGCGCCAGCATGCGGTTCCATCCCCCCATTCTGGCACACCCCTCACACGTTTCGTGGCCCCATAGGGAGCTCCACCGAAGGCCCCAGTGGCTGCGCCCGCATGCGGTTCCACCCCCCATTCTGGCACACCCCTCACACGTTCGTGGCCCCATAGGGAGCTCCACCGAAGGCCCCAGTGGCTGCGCCCGCATGCGGTTCCACCCCCCATTCTGGCACACCCCTCACACGTTTCGTGGCCCCATAGGGAGCTCCACCGAAGGCCCCAGTGGCTGCGCCCGCATGCGGTTCCACCCCCCATTCTGGCACACCCCTCACACGTTTCGTGGCCCCATAGGGAGCTCCACCGAAGGCCCCAGTGGCTGCGCCCGCATGCGGTTCCACCCCCCATTCTGGCACACCCCTCACACGTTTCGTGGCCCCATAGGGAGCTCCACCGAAGGCCCCAGTGGCTGCGCCCGCATGCGGTTCCACCCCACACGTTTCGTATAGGGAGCTCCACCGAGGCCCCAGTGGCTGCGCTCGCATGCGGTTCCACCCCCCCATTTCGGCACACCCCTCACTCGTTTCGTGGCCCGGGGGCGCCACCGAAGAATATATCCACAATTGCGGTATTCACAACTACGTATTGTTGGGTCTTTCGTCAGGCTAATGTTTTTTTTTTCTTGCCCCCTGCTATCTTGCTGTCTTTTCTCCTTCTGTACTGTCGCCATCTCGCGTAAGACCCGCTCGTGTGCGTCGTCCAGGTGGAGTGCGGCTCTTTAGTGGATCGACTAACTACAGAATTGATTTACCCCGAAATGGATTTCTTCATCGAAACTACCAAAATGATACACAATGCTCAGTAGATCTACGGAGCATCCTACGAGTCTCTCGCAGATTCAGGGGAAAATCAATTCAGGGGTAGATCAATTCTGTAGTCGATCTCCTACTCGAGCTCTGCTCCACGCCGTCAAAGTGGGTCCACGCCCGCGTGCGCGAGGGCTCCGGTTGCGCAGCCGGTCGTGGCGCGCGCTCGCGCGCCGGTCTGCGGGCTCCCGCCTGCCCTCCCCCCCCCGCCGCAGGGTTTTTTGCTGGTGCCGTCCGACGTGGTGGTGCCTGCCTGGAACATTCGGGGCAACGATGGGGGGGTGGATAGGCGCAAGGGGGGCCGCATCGACCCCCGCAGTCGCCCACTGATCGCCGACAGGGGCCCGATAGCCCCAGCCTGCCCAGGAGGGTGCGGATTCACGATCGGAGGCCCATTGCCGATCTATCGGCCATGTATCGCCGATTCATCTGCGCGGAGCGCCAGCAGTTTATGCTTATGGCGTTTCTGCTTCTTCTAATGCTTGCCTGGAGCATATCCTTTTCCCTAGGATTGGCATCGCCTTGCTCGAAGCCGGTCTCGAGGATTCCCTCCGCTTCTGAGGGCACATCCCTAAGATTGTCGTCGTTTCTGGCTTGCCCATCCCAGGGATGGGGAGCAGCTCGAGTCTGGTTGTGGTGGTCTGTGTCCCCTGCTGCCGCTCGCTGCAGTGGCGGCGCTCGACTGGCGGAGGAAGCGCGTGTGTTGGGTGTCGGCTGCCTTCAAACTGCCCTGGGGTCTCAGCGTGGAGCGCGCGTCCACACACGCAGGGTGTCGTGGTTCGCAGGCGGTCTTTCTCCCCCAGTCCTCGAGGTGCGCCCGAAAAGTTGCACTGGGATGCATCCCAAGTGGGCTATTCGGACGCACATCTGTCGAGGACGGACGCCTCCCCATCGTATACCCTGGGATTGGGTACCAAGTTTCTGGTACAGTCGAAGACCTTCCCAAGGCTTGGGATAGGGGTCGACACATCCCCTGTTAGTTGTCCTCCGCTGACTGGCGTCGTCGGCGCGTCGGATGGAGTGCGCCCGTGTGCTGGATCCGGAGGGGGGGGTGAAAGGGATCTTTGGGAGGCGGCTCCGCACGTCGGCGGCGAGCCCAGAAGGGGAAGCGAGGGGGGCGGGCCTTCTCAGAGGGCGCGTGGGGCTTCTCAGAAGCCCCGTGGCCTTCTGAGGAGCCTCCTCTGCCTTCGGAGCAGGCTTGCCCTCGCTGCCTTCCCCCCCTGGGCTCGCCGGCTTGGCAATCGTGATGGGGGGCGCCTCTCCTGGCAGCCTTCCAGACATGCTCGCGTCGTGAGGAAAGATAAGGACGGGAGGTCTCTGGCCGTTTTCGGCCTCTGGAGGCCCTCGCTGGGCCCCAGGACCGTCAACCAAACGATTCGGGATGAGAAACCGGCCCCGTACAGTGGGTCGGGGCTTCTCGGGACCGCGTACTGACAGAATCAGGACGTCACATGTCTGGGTTCATTCAGGAGGGAAAGAAACACACAGACACAATCAATCGTCGATTCCCCAGAAAATATGGGAAAATATGGGAAGTGGGGGGGAAGACGAAAACCCCCTCAAATATGGGGAAATGTGGGGAATATTCTTATTTGTGTGTATTCATTTGTGTGTCCTTAGGCCCCTTCAGTCATCCCCTCCAGCATTACCGAACTCTTGACGGGTCGGGGCCCGACCCGCCGGGCACCCACGTGGGTCGGGTTCCCGTCGGGGAGCCTCCTTTCCTACACTCGAGGACCAACAAGAGCGCCATGAGCATAATTTGTCGGAGCTCTGCGCGGATTTCTTGGATCGGTGCTGGCGGCGCCTTCGGCGCCACCGCTGGCGCGCTCCGCGCACCATTGAGGGGGACCCAGCGCCGATCCAAGAGATCAGCGCGGAGCTCTGAGAAATCATGTTTAAGCCAGGTTTAATCTGGGCCGTTTTCGTTTCGACTTCGTTTTGCAGCTAGGGTGGAACGAAGGCAGCACGAGGGATAAAGAAAGCAACGCGATGTTTGCCAGCATGGATCCCAAACCGTGTTTTTGGTTGCAATCTACATTGTACAATCTATGCTGTGACATCTATACGACACAATCAGTGTTATGCTATCTATGTGGTGCAACCTATGCTGTGCAATCATGTTCTGCAAGATGTTGGTGGTGCAATTCAGGTGGTGCAATTTAGGTGGTGCAATATACGAGGTGCAACCGATGTGGTACAATCTACATTGTGCAATATTTGTGGTGCAATCTATGCGGTGCCGTCTATGGGGCATAGTCTCTGTGTTGCACACTTTTTACGCTGCAATCTATGGAATGCGAGCTATGTGGCAATCTGCGTGGTGAAATCGATGTGATGCAATGGATTTCGGCAAACGAGTTGCCACATTCCATGCTCTTGCAAACATCCCACCCACCCCCCCGCATCTTGGTTTGCAGAACTCATCTGCCGCCGCGCTAGCCCGCGCAGACTCGCACGCGAAGCTGCCAGCCAGTTTGGCGCGACCAACGCAGCCGCGGTGGCGCTGACCGCTGGGCAGTTCCAAACGGGTACTTCAGAGCGAGTCGGCCAGTTAGGCGGGCGCGGTATCATGGCAACGTCGACAACGGCAGACACGATTATAGGAGTAGCGATGATGGTGGCATTGGTGACGATGGCAACGGCAAGGCCAATGATGGTGCCGATGCTGATCACGCCCGCTGATAACGATGACGATATCCTCGCGTCGGCGATGAAGGTTTTTGAAGGAGTTCGGCATGCGCGCGCGGCCGACGCGCGCGAGTGCCATGTGTGGTATTATTTGACACGGATCGTGCCCCCCTCAGGACGTGCGCCTTTGAGTTCGACGTGCGGCGCAAGAGGCTCGTTTGGCAGAGTCGAATGAAACATATCAACAACCATATTGGTTTTCTTGACAAGCTGCAAATCCGCGAGCGCATCTGTGTGTATATATATATGTATGTATGTATTCAAAACTTCTGAAGTCTACATTTCTTTGTTATCAGTTTTATGTCGACATGTGTGTATATACATGTGCATCTGTGTACATCTATGTATAACAGTACATTTAGTGTACTGCTGTTTGGTACGAACGATCTATTAGAGTGATGTTGCACAAGCATGTGTTTTGATTTGCTTTCGGGCCAATCGTTTTTGACATGCTTGCGGAACCTGGGGTTTGTGACGGATTGCGGCATGCGCGCGCGACGACGCGCGCGTGTGCACGACGTCCCGTTTTTCGCGGGTTTTTCGATAAAAAGGCGTTCGAACGATCTCGACATGCGCGCGCGAGAGGCCCGTTTGGTAGCATTTCATGAATCTGCTGAAACATTCATGGTTTCCAGAAGAATCTGCAGGAGCGCGGGCGCAGGTTTTTTTGGACAACCCTTGTCGCGAAACGATATACTTTTATGTGTTTTCGTGATTTTCGATTTTTAATTCTTACGACACCGTAGGTTTATGAAGGATTTGGGCATGCGCGCGCGACGGCGCGCGCGTGTGTTTACTTCGCGACTTTTTGCAAGAGCTCCTTACAAACAGGTGATTTGTAATGCACGAATGGTCGCGCATCTTTTTTTGCAGAGGAAAAGAGGGGAGTGATACCAGGGGGTGTAGGGTGATGCCGGCTGTGCTGGGTTTGTGTGAGGGGGGGCGTTGACTTCGGCCTCGGGGGGGGTGGGATCTATTATTTTGCAGAAAGGAGAATCTATGTGGTGCAATTGGTTTTCACCCATGCTGTGACACATCCCACGCTCATGCAAGCATCCCACCCACCCACCCGCAACTTGGTTTGCAAAACCTCTTAAGACCGACTACGACGACACCGACGACAACGACTACGACGACACCGACGACGTGTCCGACGACTTCGACGACGACAACGACGCCGACGCCGACGACGACGAAAACGACGACGACGACGCCAACGAAGACGACGACGAGGGAGGAAGAAGGACGACGACGGCGACAATGACGACAACGACGACAACGACGAGGGAGGAGGGAGGACGGCGACGACGCGAACGACGAAGAAGGAGACAGGACGGCGACGCCAACGACGACAACCACGAGGGAGGAGGGAAGACGACGACGACAACGACGACGACGACGACGGCGACGAAATAGGAGGGACGTCGACGAGACGCCGACGACGGACGACGACGACGACGAGGACGAACACGAGGAAAGACAGGGGACGACGTAGGCGACGACGACGACGACGCGGGAGGAGGGAGGACGGCGACGACGACGACGACGACGATGACGCAAGAACGCGCGCGCACGCTTTTGTTGAACATCCGTGTTGCGAAACCTTGTGTTTTTCCCAACCATCCTGTGGTGTTGGGTCCTCGTTTTGAAGAGACGTCGCCCCGCGTTCCTCCTTCCTCCTCCTTCCTCCTCCTCCCCTTCCTCCCCCTCCTCCCCCTCCCACACCCATTCTGGCACACCCCTCACACGTTTCGTGGCCCCATAGGGAGCTCCACCGAAGGCCCCAGTGGCTGCGCCCGCATGCGGTTCCACCCCCCATTCTGGCACACCCCTCACACGTTTCGTGGCCCCATAGGGAGCTCCACCGAAGGCCCCAGTGGCTGCGCCCGCATGCGGTTCCACCCCCCATTCTGGCACACCCCTCACACGTTTCGTGGCCCCATAGGGAGCTCCACCGAAGGCCCCAGTGGCTGCGCCCGCATGCGGTTCCACCCCCCATTCTGGCACACCCCTCACACGTTTCGTGGCCCCATAGGGAGCTCCACCGAAGGCCCCAGTGGCTGCGCCCGCCTGCGGTTCCACCCCCCATTCTGGCACACCCCTCACACGTTTCGTGGCCCCATAGGGAGCTCCACCGAAGGCCCCAGTGGCTGCGCCCGCATGCGGTTCCACCCCCCATTCTGGCACACCCCTCACACGTTTCGTGGCCCCATAGGGAGCTCCACCGAAGGCCCCAGTGGCTGCGCCCGCATGCGGTTCCACCCCCCATTCTGGCACACCCCTCACACGTTTCGTGGCCCCATAGGGAGCTCCACCGAAGGCCCCAGTGGCTGCGCCCGCATGCGGTTCCACCCCCCATTCTGGCACACCCCTCACACGTTTCGTGGCCCCATAGGGAGCTCCACCGAAGGCCCCAGTGGCTGCGCCCGCATGCGGTTCCACCCCCCATTCTGGCACACCCCTCACACGTTTCGTGGCCCCATAGGGAGCTCCACCGAAGGCCCCAGTGGCTGCGCCCGCATGCGGTTCCACCCCCCGTTCTGGCACACCCCTCACACGTTTCGTGGCCCCATAGGGAGCTCCACCGAAGGCCCCAGTGGCTGCGCCCGCATGCGGTTCCACCCCCCATTCTGGCACACCCCTCACACGTTTCGTGGCCCCATAGGGAGCTCCACCGAAGGCCCCAGTGGCTGCGCCCGCATGCGGTTCCACCCCCCATTCTGGCACACCCCTCACACGTTTCGTGGCCCCATAGGGAGCTCCACCGAACGCTCCAGTGGCTGCGCCGCATGCGGTTCCACCCCCCATTCTGGCACACCCCTCACACGCTTCGTGGGTGGCTCCATGGGGAGCTCCACCGAACGCCCCAGTGGCTGCGCTCGCATGTGGTTCCCCCCCCCATTTCGGCACACCCCTCACACGGTTTCGTGGCCCCATAGGGAGCTCCACCGAAGGCCCCAGTGGCTGCGCCCGCATGCGGTTCCACCCCCCCTTCTGGCACCCCCCTCACACGTTTCGTGGCCCCATAGGGAGCTCCACCGAAGGCCCCAGTGGCTGCGCCCGCATGCGGTTCCACCCCCCATTCTGGCACACCCCTCACACGTTTCGTGGCCCCATAGGGAGCTCCACCGAAGGCCCCAGTGGCTGGCCCGCCATGCGTTCACCCTCATGTGGCAACACCCCTCACACGCTTCGTGGGTTGGCTCCATGGGGGAGCTCCACCCGAACGCCCAGTGGCTTGCGCTTCCGCATGGTGCCCCCCCCCCATTCTGGCACACCCCTCACACGTTTCGTGGCCCCATAGGGAGCTCCACCGAAGGCCCCAGTGGCTGCGCCCGCATTCGGTTCCACCCCCCATTCTGGCACACCCCTCACACGTTTCGTGGCCCCATAGGGAGCTCCACCGAAGGCCCAAGTGGCTGCGCCCGCATGCGGTTCCACCCCCAATTGTGGCACACCCCTCACACGTTTCGTGGCCCCATAGGGAGCTCCACCGAAGGCCCCAGTGGCTGCGCCCGCATGCGGTTCCACCCCCCGTTCTGGCACACCCCTCACACGTTTCGTGGCCCCATAGGGAGCTCCACCGAAGGCCCCAGTGGCTGCGCCCGCATGCGGTTCCACCCCCCATACTGGCACACCCCTCACACGTTTCGTGGCCCCATAGGGAGCTCCACCGAAGGCCCCAGTGGCTGCGCCCGCATGCGGTTCCACCCCCCATTCTGGCACACCCCTCACACGTTTCGTGGCCCCATAGGGAGCTCCACCGAAGGCCCCAGTGGCTGCGCCCGCATGCGTTCCACCCCCCATTCTGGCACACCCCTCACGCGCTTCGTGGCCCCATAGGGAGCTCCACCGAAGGCCCCAGTGGCTGCGCCCGCATGCGGTTCCACCCATCATGTCGGCACACCCCTCACACGCTTCGTGGGTGGCTCCATGGGGAGCTCCACCGAAAGCCCCAGTGGCTGCGCTCGCATGCGGTTCCGCCCACTTTTTCGGCACGCCCTTCACACGTCTCGTGGCCCCATAGGGAGCTCCACCGAACGCCGCAGTGGCTGCGCTCGCATGCGGTTCCACCCGCCATTTCGGCACACCCCTCACACGTTTCGTGGCTCCATAGGGAGCTCCACCGAAGGCCCCAGTGGCTGCGCTGGCATGCGGTTCCACACACCATTCTGGCACACCCCTCGCACGTTTCGTGGCCCCATAAAAGGGGGCTCCACCAAAGGTCCCAGTGGCACTGCCCGCTTGCGTCCGCCACCACCCAGCACAGCCCTTGATTCCCTGCGCTTCACCCACCCAGAACAGCGCTTCGTAGCCCTATAGGGAGCTCCACCAAAGGTCCCAGCGGCACCGCCCGCATGCGTCCGCCACCACCCTGCACAGCCCTTGCTCCCTGCCTGCGTTTCACCCACCCAGTACAGCGTTTCGTGGCCCCATAGGGAGCTCCACCGAAGGTCCCAGTGGCACCGCTCGCATGCGTCCGCCACCACGCAGCACAGCCCTTGCTGACCGCGTCTCACCCACCCAGTACAGCGTTTCGTGGCCCCATAGGGAGCTCCACCGAAGGTCCCAGTGGCACCGCCCGCATGCGTCCGCCACCACCCAGCACAATTGCGGCATTCACAACTGCATATGGTTGGGTCCTTCGCCAGGCTAATTGCAGTTTTTTTGGACACACGATTTTGAAGTCCTTCCGAAACTGATGGGTTTAGAAGGTTTTCGGCATACGCGCGCGACGACGCGCGCGTCTGCACTTCGTCTCTTTTTTTGCAGAGGATTCTCGCGACGGCACACGCGCAAGGGCGTTCGACAGATTTCGACATGGGCGCGCGAAGCCCGTTTGGTAGCATGTTGTTAAAATCTGGAAAAACCTATGGTTTTTTTTTCTAAGATTTCGCAAGAGCTCGCGTGGAAGTTATTTTAGCAAATCAGTGTTGCGGAACCCTGTGGTTTTGTATGTTTTTTTGGAAACTCGATTGCGAATTTTTTCGGGCACCGAAGGTTTTTGAAGGATTTCGGCATGCGCGCGCGACGACGCGCGCGTGTGCACGTCGTCCCGTTGTTTGCAAGGGATTCGTGAACAAGTGTTATGTTAGAACAAAAATGTCACCGCACAGTGTTCTTACAAGAGAACCTCAGGGAGGGGTTACCGGCCCCCCGGGGATAGTGTAAATTCATATATAGGATGGACATGTGGTCATAATCATAGGTGATTAACATACCCGAGAGGTGAACCGATAACGCCGAGAGGGGGAGGGGTAGATCCTATTCTGTTTTAAGAAAAGGAGAATTCACCTTGCCGACCTTGAAGTTTGTCGACTCCACTGCTCAGGGGGACGACGGCAAGGGGCGGTGGCGGCTCTACGGCGAGGGCGACGAACGAGCTGCCTTCGACCTATCCGGCTATTTCGTTTGAGCACGTTTCAATAGCTTTGGTGCCATGTCGGGGGTCTTTTGGGTGCTTCTTCGGGGGATCATCGGGGCCTTTGTGGCCCACTTGGGTGCGGCTTGGGGCTTCTTGGGGGCCTCTTGGGTCGCTTTTGGAGACCTCGTCGGGGCCGTCGTGATCATGTTGGATGGGTTGGTTTCCAGCGGCGTGGCGATAGCGCTCTTTTTAGGCTTCTCTTGGGGCTGTCATGGGGGCCTTGGGCCATCTAGGGTCGGTCGTGGGGGCTTCTTGGGCGGTCTTTGTCCCTGTTGCGACCGATGTGGCCTCAAGGCGATCGAGTTTCAACAACCACTTTTACGGTTCTCAGCGTACATTGGTCTCGCCTGCCCCCCAGGGTCCCCAAGACGGCTCAGCAGATTGTCAAGAGCGCCGGGTTTGGCCCCCCCCCCCCCCCCCCCCCAGAGGGTTCGAGCGCGCCCAGGTGGCCCAGAGATGGCCAAACTGGCCCCGAAGGTCGGATCGGAGGAGGGAGGGGGACGAGGTGGAGGAGGAGGAGGACAAATGTAAACCCAAACGCATCAACGAGGTTGCAATCAACCGTCCCTCCAAGTGCCCTCTCTTCATGGGGCACTACACGGATGTATTTTTCATTGCGTGATATGCCCCGTTGGAAGACAATGGTTTGATAATTCTCAGTCGTGTCAGACACCATTCCTGGGACTTTAGCGTCGCGAGCCAACGTGACTTTTGCGGCCTGAAATTTCTAAATCGAGCCTGGAATTCCAACACCGCGAATCCACGTGGCTGCTGTGCCCTGACAGTCCTAAATCTTGCCAGGAAACCATTCCTGGGACATCGACGATCCGAGTCCTCGAAACTGTTGCAAACTTTGAACACGAATGTACGCGGCGCTAAGGTGAGAGCCACATGTTGAAAAAACGAAGACGAATGCGCGCGGCGCTAAGGCGAGATCACGATTTTGAAAACGACCCGCCCTCCATCCTTGAACATGTTGCCATTTGAAGTTGATGCAGCTTCGAATCTTGAGGACCATAACTGGAGAGGAAGTCTTAGGCGAAACGCCCGGCCCTCCCTCCCAACACGCCTGGGGGTGCGACAGGGAGGGGTCATTCACAAGGAAAATAGATGAAGGAGGAGGAAGAGGAAAGGAGGAGGCAGAGGCGGAGGCGGAGGCGGAGGCGGAGGCGGAGGCGGAGGGGGAGGGGAAGGAGGAGGAGGAGGAGGCGGAGGAGGAGGAGGAGGGGAGGAGGAGGAGGAGGAGGAGGAGGAGGCGGAGGCGGAGGCGGAGGAGGAGGCGGAGACGGAGGAGGAGGGGAAAGACTTGGGAGACTCTTCTATCACATGTTCTTTTTACCTGCGCTGGCCTGCCGCCGGGCAGTGCCCGTCCTGCCGACCAGGTGGCCGCTCACGAAGAAGAGCGAGGAGGAGGAGAAGGCGGAGGAGGAGGAAGGAGGAGGAGGAGGAGGTGGAGGAGGAGGAGGAGGAGGAGGGGGGAAAGGAGGAGGAGGAGGAGGAGGAGGAGGAGGAGGAGGAGCATATTCCAGGATATTTCGCTATCACAAGTGATGAAAAGGATGAGACTCAGGCATTGTGAGGCAAGCCGCGAGTTATTCGATCTAAGTACTCGCGGCGTGTCTTCGTTATGGGTTCAATGCAGCTAGCCTTAGCTAAACCCCTGAGTTGGCCTTGACCGAAAAAGCCGCAACATTTGCATAACCACATACGAAACACAACGTGAACTAAGAACTTATGTCAGGAGTGGGCCCGACCTCCAGCGATATGTAATCAAACGCCGTCCCGCGGGCAATCTGAGCAGACGCCCGTCAACAGCCTCGAGAAGCGCACAATGAGCTTTTAGCCAGGCACATAACTCGGGTTTGGAACTCGACGGAAAGCAGACGCTACAAGCTCGACCGTCCTTGGTTAGGACGTGTCGAGACGCGAAGACGCGCCGAGACGCGAAGCGAGCAGCTGTCGTCGGGGCAGGCGGTGGACGCCGCTCAACAAGGGGGAGGGGGAGGAGGAGGGGGAGGGAAAGGCGCAGCGCCCTCGCACTGCTGGCTCCGACCCGAGCACCTCGAGTGCTACACGCAGGAGCCGTCTCCTCACACGGCTGGCCTTCAGCTCGGCCAGCCTCACACGACGACGATCCCATGCTGGTGCTCCGGCGAGGCTGGCTGCAGGCCCCGCCGGCTCGTCGACTGCCGCGCTGCCCTGGATGAGCCAACTGGGCAGCCGCCTGCGCACCACCTCCTCGCCCTCCAGGTGGGATTTGAGCGGACTTGGAAGACACTGATGCAGGAGTGCTCGCGTCCCTGGGCCGCCAGCGTGGCACTCGCGGCGCGCCACAGGTCGGCGCGGGGTCCAGCGGGTGACTTGGCCAGACCATCCCGTTAGCTTCTGCACACCTCCTCGCAGTCCGTGACGTAGATGACCCAACCTCGCGACAAGCGGATCGTGACCTCGAGGGCCGCGACCCCGCCTCGAGGAACCGATTGGCTCCTCCCCGCCAGCGGCCCCAGCACGCGGGGCCCCAGCTGCACGGGCGCGAAGTCGGTGATGATTGACACGGCCGCCCCAGACGCGCGGCCATGGTGTCCGCACCTCCTGAAGCATCGCCGACAGCCAGCGGCGGGGCCTCCGAGCCCTCGCCCAAGCAGCCTGGCGCCAGGCGCTCGTCGAAGCTGCCCGTGGCCCACTGCTCCTCGTCTGGCGGCTCCGTCACACGCGTCCACTCGGCGGGGATCCAGGCCCCACATCCCGAAGCACGCGTGCGCCTCCTGCTCCGCGGCCGCCTCGCGGGGGCAGTCCTGGGGCTCCGCGAGGGCGCGAGAGCCCCTGCTGCCCTCGCACGCCCGGAAGCGAGGGGAAGGCTGACTCGGCCTGGTGTCCGCAGCGTTCGCACTCGCCCGACTCGCGAAGCCCTGCCCCCTGCTTCCGAAGGTTGGTCCACGTGCCGCCCGAGGCGATAGAGACGATCACCTCGGCAAGTTGGCGGCCTTTGCGAACGAACTGTACCCCAGATTTCGTAATAAAAGGGAGGGGGTCTGGACCCTCCAAGACAAGCCATTTCAGACCTCCCCCGTGGGAGAACCCTCCAAAACATCGTCCCCAGACCCCCCCAGGCCCTCCAAGATAGCTTGGAAAAGACCCCCCCTGAAATGAGACACCCCTCCCTTTATTACGAGATCTGGAGTAACTCGTGAATCTATGTGCGAAGGCTGAGAATATCTGCACTCTCTCCGAGCCCGCTGCCGCAAAAAACGCTCCGCTGCCTTCCTCCACTGCCGTCTGCCGAGGGATCTCTCCAAGTCATCCAGAAATGCTGTCGTGTGATCCAGAACAAAGAGCTGCTCAGTACTGAACTTCCAGCAAGACCTGTCCTTGGCGATGTCATTCGACGTGTCCCATTATGTAGCCGTGATGGGGTTCCGCCCCGCAGACAACACATAAACGATAGCAACATAAACAGTTCCGCGCACACGTCGAGCTCGGTCGGCCTCCGCAAAACAACTCAACATCCGTGGCCAGACACGTTGAACGCTTGGCCTTATCCTGGGCTCTCCGAACCAAACGCTGAAACACTGCTGCAAGCACTTGCGAGGCAACACCAAACCTTGGTCTCCGTCTAGCACGCGGATGGCCAGCAGCGTCGTGGTGCAGCGGCCGCGGCGCATCGCTCGAGCCGCTGTGGCGAGCCTCCTGCGCTGTACGACCATGTTGCTGCCGTTGACGCCGCAGACCTGTCAGGAGGAGGAGGAGGAGGAGGAGGAGGAGAAGGAGGAGGAAAAGAAGAGGAAGGAATTAGAGAGGAGGAGGAGGAGGAGGAGGAGGAGGCGGAGGAGGAGGAGGAGGAGGAGACGGAGGAGGAAGATCGGACCGTCTCTTCGCAGGTGCGCGCGCCCCCTCCGCCCTCCGCGTCCGCCGCCCGCCCGGCGGCCCGGCCGCGCGCGCGCGCGCGGAGGTGTATGAGGGGGATCAGCAGCCCGGGGTGTTCGTGCCCGTGGGGTGCAGCCCGTGCGGCGGCGGCTTCGCGGGAGGCGGCGGGCCGGGGAGGGCAGGGAGGCGCGCGGGAGACGGGAGGAGGAGGAGGAGGAGGAGGAGGAGGAGGAGGAGGAGGAGGAGGAGGAGGAGGAGGAGGAGGAGGAGGAGGAGGAGGAGGAGGAGGA
>CAUYUJ010005811.1:0-58353 GCA_963575745.1 Prorocentrum cordatum
TCCCGGCTTCGTATCCTACTGCCTTCGGCCCTTCCCGCCATCGTGCTTGGGTGGTGGGTCAGAGGCCTCATGGATGTTGGTTGAGATCTCGCGGTTGGCCTCTCGGGGGCCTCTTGGAGGCAGTTTTGAGGCATCTTGGGGGCTGTTTTGGAGCTTCTTGGGGCCTCTTTTGGGCCTCTTGGGAGCCTCTTTGGGGGCGTCTTGGCGGCCCCTTGGGGCCTCTTCGGGGCCTCGTGGGGTCTCCTGGCGGCCTCTTGGGGCGGAAGGCTCGAGCTTTCGGTCTGTGGTCCCCCTCTGGGCCCTCTCCTGGGGCCGTCTTGGGGGCCTCTTGGGCCGTCTTGGGCGCCTCCTGGGCCGTCTTGGGGCCCTCTTGGGCCGTCTTGGGGGTCTTGGGGCGGTCTTGGGGGCCTCTTAGGCCGTCTTGGAGCGTCGGGGAGCCGAAAAGGCGGGAGGGCCAACATCCTTCAAAAACAAATGGAAATTGTCGATTTGGACCTCTTGGGCCGCTCTTCTGAGGCCTGTTGGAACGTCTTGGGGCCCTCTTGGACGCCTCTTGGGCCGTCTTGGGGCGTCTGGGCGGCTTCTTGGGCCGTCTTGGCTCATCTTGAGAGTCTTGGAGCGATCTTTGGGCGTCTCGGGGGCCTCTTGGGCCGTCTTGGACGCCTCTTGGGGTTATCTTGGCCCGTTTTGGGGCCCTCTTGGGCCCGAACCAGTCGCGCGACAAGTTGCCGGGGACCCCAGGGGAACGGCCGGGAGCCCCAGGAGATTTGGCAATTTGGGGTCTGGTTCCCTAAAAGACTCCTCAGGACAGAGGACTGAGGCCCAGGGGATGAGGCAGAGGACCTGAGGACACGCCCACTCCGTGCCCAGAGGCACGGTGGCGGATGAACGTATACTTATGTATACATGTATGCCTACATATACACATACACACAAATATATGTATAGATATGTATGCATGCACATATATATATATATATATATATATATATGTACATATGTAAACATATATATATATATGTATATATATATATATACACACGCAGAGATAGAGAGAGAGAGGGAGAGGGAGAGGGAGAGAGAGAGAGAGAAATGCAATTCTTGAAGCTTCGCGTGCCCCCACCAGCCCATCCAGTAACGATCGCCAGGCGAGTTGCCTTGATCAGGGAAGTGTAGAAGCATGCAGTGGAACAACCGCCTTGGAAGTGTTTCGGGGGCGCTGAAACGGCGGGGACATGTGTTGAATGATTTTACCGATGTTCCGCACTTGGCAGGTGCATTTGGGCCGCAGGAGTGGGGGTACGCCTCAAGACCCGCCTCGAGACGCCATGACAGCCTCCAGAAAGGCTCCGAATACACCCTGGAAGGGGTTCAAGTTCGACCCGAAGACATAAACACGAGCCCAGAAAACGTCCAGGGGTTCCGAAGAAGCCTCCACGATCGTTCCACGACGGCACAAGTGGCTCCCGAGGCGGCACCTTGTAACCTCAAGAGCCTTCGAGAAGCCCCGGGGGCGCCCCCCCAGGGACTCCCAAAACGCCCCAAGACAGCCAGAGACGCTCCCAACAGGCCATCAAAGAGTCCCCAAGAGGCTCCCATCCTGGCGCGGATATTCCCGCAGGATCGGTAACCTCGAAACTCGATCCTTGAGGTTGGAACCCCATCGTGAGAGGAACGATGACGCGGAGGAGGATCAGGAATGCAAGGGCGAGGAGGGAATCAGGATGATCACGAGGAGGTGGATGAGGAGGTCGATGAGCAGTGGCAGGACGCCACGGCAGCGGAGGAGGAGGAGGAGGTGGAGGAGGAGGAGGAGGAGGAGGAGGAGGAGGAGGAGGAAGAGGAGGAGGAGGGGATGACGACATGCGCGCGAATGCGGTAGGAGTCAGAGGAGGAAGAGAGGGAAGGAAGAGAGGGCAGAGGGGTCTTGTAGGTGGAAGGTAATGGTCAAGATTCTCGGCTTCAAGCGCTGGGGGCTTTCAGCTTTGCACGGCCGTCGCCATGGTGATGCTGAAGTTGTTGGCCGTGAACGGTCACTCGAAGTCCGACGTGATCGAGGTTGACTCGGCGGCCAGCGGGGCGGACCTCCTCGCTGCGATCAAGGCCAAGCTGGGCTGGACCTTCACGGCGGCCAACTACCATAACGAGGCTGGCGATTTGTTTTCGCCCCAACTACATGCTAGCACTTCCTGTGCATACCACGGCGCGTGCACACCACAGCAGCCGCGTGCACCACAGCGCCTGTGTACACCGCCGTGTTTACGCGCACCACAGCTCCCGCGTGCACGACGACGCTTGTGTAGACCACAGCTTTTCGTTTACTGCAGCGCGTGCGTGAACCACGGTGGTTGTGAGCACCCAGTGCCTGTGTGCCTGGGAGAATTCATACTTATCGTCCGTGCCGGCGTTGTGGCTAGCATGTAGCATCTTGGGATGCAGATCCCCGGAGGGGCGCGCGCGGGGCGAGCCGCTGCCTCTCGACCAGCCGCTCGGCGACACCCTGAAGGCTCAAGAGAGAGACTGTGGATGGCGAACTTCCCCCCTCCCTCTAACGCAATAACGCACCACCGGCCCCCCAGCCCCTGGGAACCAAGATGGGCGTACAGGTCCGACGGAAGAATACCCACATGGACGCAGTCCAGGGTGGCCCAAGACGACCCAGACGCCATACTGCCCAGTTGCTACCAGACTCATCTCCTCTGCCTCCTGTACAACGAGGACAGCACCCACAGATGGTTCCTACGAAATCCGACGGTGCTGAGGCTAGGGGCCGCGCAGATACTCGCAGAATGCGGGGCAGAACAACGGTTCGAAGGATGTACGGAAGGCCTCGGACTGGTGGTGTCGGGGAAGGAAAGGGAGAGCCCGGCTGCAGAGGAAAAAGTCAAGGCCGGGGGTAGATGGCTGGTCAAGGAAGGAAGGGCCCATGGGCTCAGACTCCCTAACGCAGAGGAGAGAGCCCGGGCCACCAGCCAAGCGGGTTACTACCGTGGGCTCGGAATAAACGGCAGGGCGCTGTACGACGCTGTCGGCGTACACTTCGACCCGAGGTGCCTCCAGCGAAGGGTGGTAACTGCGATGCAAGCATGGAAGGCGGGGGGGCACAGTGCCATGGCCCGGGCCCCTGCCTCCTCGCCCAGGCTTGGTACGCAGCGGACCTCAACCTGGACCTCATCGACGAGGTACTGGGGCCCTCAGTCGACCTCCTGGTCTGGATTGGAAAGAAACCAGGCGCTGAAGGACCCAACGACATGAGGCCGCTCCAGCTCCCCACCTGCATGCGGCGTCTCTACGGAGCATCCCTGGCCGACCTTATTGGCCCAGTCGTCGAACCACTCTGAAGTCCCAATTAGGCGGCCAAGAGAGGGGGACCGCGTGGTCCCAACATCACCAAGGTTACTCAACACTTGAGCGCTACCCCCAGACCACCAACCGCACCGGGTCCCGGTTGGGCCGCCCTAGCTACTCGGTCGGCATCACGCGGTGGTAGAGGACTACGTCGAGCGCACCGCCTCAGGTCTGGGCGAGGCCCCCTGCACTGCCGTCATCTTCTGCGATCAGAACAAAGCGTTCGAAAGGATTTCGCTCCAATGGGTTGATGCCCTTCTACCGAGGTGGGGGCTCCCCTCATGGCTACTCAACGCCCTAAAAGCCTTGGTTATCGAGCGGAAGGTTAAGACGTGTAAGGGCAAGTACAAAGGGCCAGAAACCGGCCTTCTCAGATCCGTCGGCATGGGTGGCACCGCCTCCCCCCTCCTGTGGAGCTAGGGATACGACCCTCTCATAAGCGCCATCGCATCCATCACAGGAGAAGACGACCCCACATACGTAGACGACCTCGCCGCGCTTGTAAGCACAACAAGACAGGCTCTACGCGCATCAATCGCACTCCCCTGGGCCGCCAAGGCCGCCGGGCTCTTGGTCGAGGCGCGCAGATGTAGGGGGGCGCGCACCGATGACTCCCCCGACATCGAGGTCGGGGGGGTCATCGGATCCGCGCGCGGGGGGCTCCTCCAGCGCCGCGCGGATCCGCGCAGCGCTGGAGGAGGTCCCCGTACAATTTGAGCAGGATGGAGACAGCGTGCTCATCTCGGGGCTCCCTGCACTCTTGCTCCAGGCTCTGATCAACAGCTACATGGGGGATCGTGGTCCCATACGGTGCACACGCTGCCAACGCACCTGCAGCTGCGCGTTCAAGACAGCGCTCGTGCCTGCGGGAAACCAAAGATGGTGGCGCACACTCATAGAGCACCCCCCCTCTGGAGGATCGGCGGTGAGGGAGCAATGGCCGTGCCTGGGGGCAGTGGTAGTATCCAGAGCAGCAGAAGGGGGCGAACCCCCGGGGAACGGAGGGCTCACAGGAGAGCAAGAGGAGGTATTACGCAAGGGCACGTGGAACCGCCCCCTCCCCAGGATGAGGGAGAGATCCCTTGCGCTGCACCTGGCCAAGATGTCTCCTTCCAGGACGGCCGCTGCGTGGAACGCGTACCTGGTCCCCCTGATCTCCTACGCTGCCCACTACGCCCCCCCGGACGTGACGCAGGAGCGTGAATTGTGCGCCCAGTTGAGAACTGCCCTCGGGCTGGCCGGGGCATCCTGGGTCCCCGACATAGTCCTGACCGGACGTGGCATACGCTTCCAGGTGCAGGGCGCACCCAGGTGCCCTGCAGCAACAGCCCGCGCTGTTGCCGCAAGAGCGTTCGCGCTCGGGGACTTCTGGGGGCCCTGCACACTCAGGAAGCGGGCCAGCACCAGATGTAACAAGCTGCTGAACTGGAGTGGCCGAGCAGCCCAGGCCCCAGACGCACATCCCCCGCGGCCCAAAATTATCACAGAACGAAAGGCCGCCCAGGCCTTGCTCACCTCGAGGCAACGACCTCACCTATTGGGGGGCAGGCAATACGGCATAATCACCTACGTGGCGGCCTGGGCGCAGATGAAGAGTCATCACTTCACCGCCTGGCTTCAAAAAACCAGCCAAGGGAGAAGATGGCAGCCCTCGTTGGGTGAGGAGTGGCAGCTGCGACGGCACTGCGTCACCTTCACCTGCGCGTACCACGTGCTAAGGGTGCTCAGCAACGGCCTGCCAGGCCCGGCAAGGCGCAGGGGGAATGACGAAATAGTACCCCGCAGATGTCCCTGCGGGGCGCCAGCCAGCAGAGTGCAGATCACAGCCGGCCCGAATAACGAGGGGGCTGCCTGGTGTAACGCATGCATCGGCAACGGGCCCCACACCCTCGCCCTCTGGCAAACGCTCCCCCCTGACATCCCCCCCCCCCCTTGAGACCACAAGCACGCGCCTGCGCTAGCTCGGGGGGGCTCCGACCAGGGGAGGGCCGCGCGGACGTTGCCCGCTCTGTGGGCTGGGAGAAGCCACGACCGAGCACGTCTGGCACTGGTGCCCGGCGGCCGCTCTCGTCTGGGACACCATCCGTGGGCCCGACGATCCGCCCACCCTCGCCCAAGCGATCACAAGCGAGGGCGGGCACCGACCGCTGCTGGCCAAAGTGTTACACCAGATCTCCTTCCGCTACTGCGTCAACCTTACTGCCACTCCCCTGGAAGCAAGCGACGCGGCCACTCTCATCCTACGAGAGTTGGCCACCCCAGACATTGACCCCCACGAAGAGAGCGATGAGGACGAACAGACTGAGAGCGACCCCTCCAGGAGTGGCAGACACGACGAAGCGGCCGCGTGGACCGTGCGGCGCGACCGTTGCCACACGTGCAACCCGAATCCCCCGCCTACAGGGGCAATTTGTGGGGCTGCCGGGCCCCGCGCACAAAGGCACGCAGACAGAGCTGAGGGCGAAATACGGAGGCTCCCGGTGGTCAGCAGGCACTGCATTCCAGACGACAGGCTGGTGGTGGTGCAGGCCACACATAGCCGCGCCGCGTGGGTGCCTCCCGGCAGAGGTTGGTTCCCATGCCCAAGGACTGACAACTCTACAACTGCGCGCTGGTCGTCGACCTTTTGCCGCGAATGTCGCTTGCACACCACCACTCTCAGGGCCAACATCAGACTTGAGCCAGGCGACGAGATAACCGTTCGCGACTCCCCTTTTCCCGATTCCGACTCCACCCAGTGGCCTTACGAGGTCACTTTTGACAGGGGGGCAAGATCCATCGAGGACGGCGAGAAAGTCTCTGGTGCCGGGGCCATTCTCTGGCGCCACAACCCCAGCACCGGGGCCATTCTCTGGCGCCACATCCTCAGATGCCTCTCCCAGCAACTGCATCCGCCCCGCGGCCCGCATCGCAGCCTCGAAGTTGATCCGCGCCCGACGCGAGTCCACCCATGCGTGGAACGCGAAATTGAGCGCATCCTCCCACATCTGGTGCTCGCGACCGTAGACAGGGGGACAGGCGGCCTGCGCGGCATCATCGTCCGTCGCAGGCGCGCCCCCAGACATGGTGCCCGAGCTGGGCGCTGCCGCCGCGCCAGAGGGCTGGGGCTTGCCCCGCAGGCGTTTTGCCGAGGGCTCCCCCTCGGGCGCTGCCCCCGCGGCCCGCGCCATAGTCGGCACGGGCGGCGGGGGCATGATCGGCGACATTGCCTTTGCGCTCTGGGCCGCGATGGACGGCGGAGGCGTGGACGGCGGCCGCGGCCCTGGCGGCCTCGCCTGGAACGGAACTTCGGCCCTGGGGCCCTGGGGCATGCGGACAACGGACAAGCAGACGGAAGCACCACCCTCGGGGGCGGCCGCGGCGGCACCATCCTCTGGGGACGCGGGAGTTCCCCATGCGGGCCCATCATGGGCGGCGCCCTGGCCTCCGGTGCGCCGCGCACGCTCAAATTCAAAACTTCGGCGGGTGTTTTTTTGTTGAAAAATTTTGTTCCGACAGAAATACGGTCGTCCGAGGACCTTGCACGGGTACCGCCAAGGGGCCAAGGGCCCTGCATGGGAGGCCGACCCTGCATCGCGACGAGCGGCCGCCGCCGCCCCGCACTCAAACCAAAAAATATCACGTGGGGACGGAAGGGGGAGAAAGGGGGGGAGGTGCACAACAGGATTGCTGGACCGCACCACATCTGACGTCCTACCATTGCCACCGCATCTGGTGCTCGGTGCCACGTGGGCCCTGTCCATTACCGTCGTCGCGCGACCCCAGACCCTGTCCGCAGACGTGGCGTGCCATCAACCTAAGCCGTCAATCGTGCAACAACGCCTACACACATATATATATATATATATATATATATATATATATATATATATCCCGGGGGAGCAGGCCCGGGCCCCGAAAAAAGGCGCCCCGACCCTTCATGGGGGTACCTGGGCTTATTTTCCATGTGTTTGTACAGGGTTTCCGCGTCCCGGGCTCCGGAGGCCGCAGGGGCTGCTGAAAAAAACTCGAGACCGCCCAAGACGGCCCGCGAGCGCTCCAAGACGCGCATAGATAGCCTCAGGAATGGCCAGGAAGGCCCGAAGACGTTCCAAGAAAGCTCCATGAGGCCCCGAAAGCATCCCAAGAGGCCTCCTAAGAGAGCCCCGACAAGCCAAAATCGTTGATTTTTATTTTTTGTTCTAGGTTTTTGGCCTTCTCGTTTTTTCTGGGTTCCGACGCTCCAAGACCGTCCACGAGTCTCCCAAAACCGCTCCAAGACGGCCGAAAAAGGCCCCCAATACCGCCCCAAGACGGCCCAAGAGACCCCCAAAATCGTCCAAGTGGACCCCGGGTGAGTTGATGGGGTGGAGGGGGGTGGCGGCGACTTGCGCATGGCGCTCGCGCAGCTGGGTGCAGCTCCCGCAAGGGTTCGGAACGGGCGGAGGGTATCGGGGCGGGGTGGGCCGCGCGATGGGCAATTTGCTTCCAGGTTTCCCGAGAGCAGCCAAGGGGTGGCTCGTTCTGGTGATTCTTTGGTTAGGACGCTAATGCTTAGCGGGGGTCGGCCAGGGGGGTTGGCCTGCGCGATCGCCCATTTGCATAGGGCACTTATGCAAATGCCCTCAAAACTGAGACGCCCAAGCGCGCCAGGGGTTGGCCCGTCTTGGTCGCCATTTGCAAAGGGCGCCAATGCAAAAATAAAACCGGGCGCTAAAGGAGTGCTCACATTTTCAGTTTGGGGTCCCTGGGAAGGTGAAGGGGGGGAATTATCTCACGCACCTAAAGATCCCAAAGGGGTCGGCGGATTTTCTTGACTTGGCATTTTTGCTTCGTTCCATCCCGGAGAGGACCTGCCGCCCTCCAGGCAGCACGTGCAGCAGTGGCGCACACGGGCTGCCGTAATCGGCATTCTTGCTTCGTTCCATCCCGGAGAGGACCTGCCGCCCTCCAGGCAGCACGTGCTGCAGTGGCGCACGCGGGCTGCCGTAATCGGCATTCTTGCTTCGTTCCATCCCGGAGAGGACCTGCCGCCCTCCAGGCAGCACGTACCGCAGTGGCGCACACGGGCTGCCGCAATCGGCATTGCCAATTCTGTTGGCGGGGGGAGGGACCTGAAGGAGGAAAAGACCAGAAGGTCGTTGATTGGTGTCGATTGGAAAATGCTGCCAGGATACCAGGGGCCCCCTTCGGATACCTAGCATTTTTCTGGTGCGTCGACGAGCTTCGTGGGGTGCGAGCAAACGCACGAGCAGTAGTAGTGGTGGTAGTAATTGTAGTAAAAGTAGAAGTATAAGTAGAAGTAGAAGTAGTAGTAGTAGTAGTAGTAGTAGTAGTAGTAGTAGTAGTAGTAGTAGTAGTAGTAGTAGTAGTAGTAGTCGTAGTAGTCGTAGTAGTCGTATTAGTCGTAGTAGTCGTAGTAGTCGTCGTTGTCGTAGTAATTTTAGTAGTAGTAGTAGTAGTAGTAGTAGTAGTAGTAGTAGTAGTAGTAGTAGTAGTAGTAGTAGTAGTAGTAGTAGTAGTAGTAGTAGTAGTAGTAGTAGTAGTAGTAGTAGTAGTAGTAGTAGTAGTAGTAGTAGTAGTAGTAGTAGTTATTAGTAGTAGTAGTAGTAGTAGTAGTTGTAGTAGTAGTCGTAGTAGTAGTAGTAGTAGTAGTAGTAGTAGTAGTAGTAGTAGTAGTAGTAGTAGTAGTAGAGTATTATTAGTAGTAGTAGTAGTACACCAGCGTCGTCGAGTCGACGAGACGACGACGACGCCGACGCCGACGACGACGACGACGACGACGACGAAGACGACGACGACGTCGCCAACGAAGGCGACGACGAGGGAGGAGGGAGGACGACGACGGCGACAACGACGACAACGACGATGGATGAGGAAAAAAACGAAGGGAAAAAAGAGAAAAAAAAAAAAAAAAAAAAAAAAAACAAAAAAAAAAAAAAAAATAAAAAAGAACGGCGACGACGCGAACGACGATGAAGGAGGAAGGCCGACGACGCCGACGACGACAACGACGAGGGAGGAGGGAAGACGAAGACGACGACAACGACGACAAAGACGACGACAGCGACGAAATTGATAGGACGACGACAAGACGCCGACGACGGACGACGACGACGACGAGGGAGGAGGATAACGACGAGGCAGGAGTGAAGACGACGACGACGACGACGACGACGGCGACGAAATAGGAGGGACAACGACGAAACGCCGACGACGACGACGAGGGAGGAAAGACGACCACGGCGACAGCGACGACGGAAGCGACGACGACGCCAAGACGACGACGACGACGACGACGACGACGAGGAAAGACAGAAGACGACGACGGCGACGACGACGACGACGACGAGGGAAGAGGGAGGACGACGACGACGACGACGACGACGCAAGAGCGCGCGCGCACGCTTTTGCTGAAAATCCGTGTTGCGAAAATTTGGGTTTTTGTAGTTTTTTTCGGACGCGCGATTTTGAAATCCTTCCGAAACCGATGGGTTTTGAAGGATTTCGGCGTACGCGCGCGACGACGCGCGCGTCTGCACTTCGTCCTATTTTTTGCAGAGGATTCTCGCGACGGCACGCGCGCTAGGGCGTTCGACAGATTTCGATATGCGCGCGCGACGCCCGTTTGGTAGCATTTTGTGAAAGTCTAAAAAAACCAATGGTTTTCTCCAGATTTCGCAAGAGCTGGCGCGGAAGTTTTTTTAGCAAATCAGTGTTGCGAAACCCAGTGTTGTTGTATGTTTTTTGGAAATTCGATTGCGAAATCCATCCGGCACCGAAGGTTTTTGAAGGATTTCGGCATGCGCGCGCGACGGCGCGCGCGTGTGCACTTCGTCCCTTTTTTGCAAGGGATTTGCGAACAAATATCATGTTAGAGCAACAAATGTCACCGCATAGTGTTTTTTCCAAGGGAACCTCAGGGGGGGGAACCGGGCCTGCCTGGGATGGTATGATTTCATATTTAGGATGGACGAGTGTGCATAATATATATATATATATATGTATGTGTGTATATATATGAACTAACTAGATGAGATTATATTATCCCAGGGGGAAGCGTTAAGTCCGGGGGGGTAGAGTCTTTTCTCTTTTTAGAAAGGAGAATATATGTTGTGCAATCAATGTTATCCAAACTATGTTGAGCTATGTATGTCGTTCACTCTTCGTCTAGCAACATGGGTGGTGCAGTATTTGAGGTGCAGTCTATGATGTGCAATATGTATTGTGCAAACTACGTGGTGCAGTCTATGCGGTGCAATTGTTTTTTGACAAACGAGTTGACGCATTACATGTTCTTGCGGACATCCCACCCACCCACAACCTGGCTTGCAAAACCAATGTAGAGTCGATTGCGACAAGTGCTTGGTGTGCTCTGGTCCATCCGCGGCGGTGCCAACCCAAGCACGCGCGTGCAGCGACCAGCTGGTCCGGCGAGGCCTCGGTGGCGCTGACCGCTGGGCACATCCCAGCGGGCACTTCAGTGCGGCGACTTGGGCGGGCGCGGTATCATGGCAACGCCGACAACGGTGGAAACGATGATGATCGTAGCGATGCTGGTGGCGATGTTGGCAAAGACGACGGCGCGGCCAGTGCGGGCGCCGATGCTGATCACGCCGGCGACGATGACGGCGCCTTCGCGTCGGTGACGACGGTTGCGGGGAGAGTTCGACATGCGCGCGCGGCCGACGCGCGAGAGTGGCCCGCATGATGTCATGCTATTCTTTGACACGGGTCGCGCCCCCTAGCGCGCGCGCGATGGCGCGCGAATGATTCCGGCATGCGGTGCCAGAGGCCCGTTCGGGAGAACCCGGCGAAAATGTTGGAAACCCATGGTTCCTTAAGAATTTTCAGGAGCGCGAGCGCACGTTTGAAATCTGATGTTGCGGAGCCAGGTTTTTTTGGTATGTTTCTTCAACACTCGGTTTTGAAACCATTACGAAACCGACGGACGGTTTTTGACGGATTTCGGCACGCGCGCGCGACGACGGGCCCGCGTGCATTTTTTGTTCCCAACCCTCCTCGGTTGGGTTGTTGTTTTGAAGAAAGCAGTGGGGTCGCGTTTCCTTCCTTCCTTCTCCTCCTCCTCCCCTCATCCCTCTTCCTCCTGTGTTGGGTTCTTGTTTTGAATAGAGCACCGCCTGCGCTTCTCCTTCCGCTCCCGCCCTCCGCCCTCTCTCCCCCCTCCCCCTCGCGGACCCAGGGGGCAGCGATCTGCGAAACTGTTGCCGCTTTCGAGGGCTGCTGGGGAGGCCAGCAGAGAGGGTGCTCACCGCAGACCAAAATAATAACGCGCCGTCCCAGGGGGGATGCGATCTGCGAAACTTTCGCCACTTTCGAGGGCTGCTGGGGAGGCCAGCAGAGAGGGCGCTCACCGCGGACCAGAAGAATAGCGCGCCATCCTTGGGGGACTGCGATCTGCGAAACCGCTGTCACTTTCGAGGGCTGCCGGGGAGGCCAGCAGAGAGGGTGCTCACCGCAGACCAGAATAATCGCGCGCCATACGCGGGGGGCTGCGATCTGCGAGACGGTTGCCACTTTCGAGGGCTGCGGGGGAGGCCAGCAGAGGGGGCTCACCGCAGGTCAGAACAATGGCGCGCCATCCCTGGGGGGCTGCGATCTGCGAAACTGTCGTCATCTCGAGGGCTGCTGGGGGGGCCAGCAGAGAGGGTACACACCGCAGACTAGAATAATAGCGTGCCATCCCTGGGGGTTTGCGATCTGCGAAACCGCTGCCACTTTCGACGCTGCTGGGGAGGCCAGCAGAGAGGGCGCTCACCGCGGACCAGAATAATAGCGCGCCATCCCTGGGGGGCTGCGATCTGCGAAACTGTTGCCCCTTTCGAGGGCTGCTGGGGAGGCCAGCAGAGAGGGTGCTCACCGCATGCCAAAACAATGGCGCGCCATCCCTGGGGGGCTGCGATCTGAGAAACTGTGGCCACTAGCTAGGGCTGCTGGGGGGGCCAGCAGAGAGGGTACTCGCCGCAAATCAGAATAATAGCGCGCCATCCCTGGGGGGCTGCGATCTGCGAAACTGTCGCCACTCTCGAGGGCTGCTGGGGAGGCCGGCAGAGGGGGCACTCACCGCAAACCAGAATGGGGCGCGCCATGCGTGGGGGGCTGCGATTTGCGAAACGGTTGCCACGGCCTGCCAGGGCCGCACCATGACCCGCGGAGTCATTGTCGACGCCGGGTGCAAGGGCGCGGAGGACAAGGACGCGCTCTGGCTACATCTTTACGTGATGCTGCCCAGGGCGACGACGGTGGCCGACCTACTGATGGTGCGCCAACCCGATCTTGAGTTCTCATCCCGCGGCCCGCCCGCAGACTTGGCGGCGCGCCTGCGGGCGTTTAACTCCCGCGCTGAGAAGTGCAGGGCGGAGGCGGAGAAGCTAGCGGACGAGCTAGGCTTCGCCCGCTTTTTGCATTAACTATACCATGGCGCAGGCAGCGCTGCATCTTCAGCGCCTTGCTGGAAAACAGTGGTCTTCTTTCTCGCCTCGCCTCTCTCGTCGTGGTCCTCTTCCCCCTGTGACCTTCTCTCTGCTGCTGCGGCCCCCCCTGCCCCTCGTCCTCGCCCCCGTCCTTCGTCGAGCGTAGACCCTGCAATCTCGTCCATGTGATCGATACCCTCTGGGTCGTGCATTATATGCGCATCCCATCAAGCGCGCACATGCACGCATCGCGCTTGCACTGCCGTACTTCATGACGATGCTCGCCGATTGATCGGGCCACTTGATGCAAATTGGCTGGGTACGTCGCAAGATGTTGTGGGGGGTCCAGAGAATGCTCGCGACGGCACGCGCGCAAAGGGCGTTCGAACGATTTCGACATGCGCGGGCGCGAAGCCCGTTTGGTAGCATGTTTTTTGAAGATCATGAAGCACCTTTTTGCTTTTTTCTTCAAGAAGTTGCATGAGCGCGCGCGTAAGTTTTTTCGCAATATATGTGTTGTGAGCCATGTTTATATATATATATATATCTTATATTGGACACTCGGTTCAATCCTCAAGAAGCAGAAGTTTTTTGACGGATTTCGGCATGCGCGCGCGACGACGCGCGCGTGTGGTCTTTGAAACGTGATGATGTTTGATATACGAGTGTGCTGGCATAGATGTTTTTGCGGAGGATGGCGGGGGGCGGTCAATGCCGGCCCCACTGGGATGGTGCGAACTCATATCTAGGATCGGCGATGGGGCAGAATCGCATGTAAATTGCAATGCGCAGAGGGTTGCCGATAAGTTCTGGGGGGTAGTGAATGAGAATCTGTTTGGTGCGCAATATATGTTGTGCCATTGGCGTGGTGCATCTGTTTGGTGCAATAGGTGGTGTGAAATCTATGGAGTGTAGCTGTTTTTGGTAAACGAGTTGACACATCCCATGCTCTTGCAAATATCCCACCCGCCCATCCGCGACTTGGTTTGCAAAGCCCATGCGGTGGCGATTGCGACGCATGCGTGGCGTTGGCTGATGCGTCTCTGCGACCGCACAAAGGTTCTAGTGTGTATATATATACACACGTAGTAATGGATACGCCAAATACTTCCTCTCTGCAATACCTGACATACGCAGCACACCCAACAGAAACTTAGCACGACGAAGCCGTTCTGGCTCCTGAACCAAAGCGCACGTCAAAGTTTAACCTCATCTGCTGCTCAGGGCAACAGATTAGCCGAAGCCACAGGTTCTGTCCGAACCATCCGACTCGCCTGAACCATGCGACCTACTCACCCCAACCGTAAGCATCTGGAATTAAGGCCCAGGGCCAGAGGCTCCAGGTTTGGAGCTTATGGCTGAAGACCCCGCGGTTAAAGGTCAGGGTTCCAGGCTGGAGGTTGAGGGCGTGAGGCTTTGGGCTCATGGCCTGTTTCCGAGGTAGCGCCAAAGGGCAGAAAGCTCGGTTCTTCGGTTTCAGGGCCGAAGGCTTGGAGTCGGAGGCGCGGGGCCGAGGCCCCCCCGAGCTGCGCGCCCACGGCCCAGCGGCTTGGCGGCGCGGCTAAGGACTAGCACCTTCGGGCTGAAGGCCCGATGCCCAAGGGCCTGGGCTCATCGCCTCAAGTGGAAGACCTGTTGCCAAAGGCTGCAGGATTTTGGTTCAGTGGCTATGGTTGCGGGGCCTTGCTCTCGAGCGCGATGGCTTCAGGCTTCGCATATCGGGCATCGGGCACTGGGCCCAGGGTTGAGACTTCTTGGGTCAGGGCTTTGGGATTCTGGCCCAATGCCTATGTCTGAGGGCCCAGTGCCCAGGCTTCACATGCCAGGGCCAATTGTCTCCCGCTGGCGGCATGGTGCTGCGGCCCTAAGGTTGGAATCCTCGCGCAAGGGGCGAAGGGGCCCAGGTCTGAAGGCTTCGTGCACGGGGCCTCAAGCTGGAGGCTTCAAGCTACAGGCTGAGGGCTGACACCATGCCCAGGTGCCGTGCCATGGGATGAAGCCCAGGGTCGCCGCCCTCTGATACAACGTTGTCTCTGGCTCCAGGACAGGAACCCAAGTCCCTGGGATGTGTTCGGAGAAGTCCAAGGCTGAGGTCCTGGAGTGATGTCAGGAGTTATGGCCCTGGGGGTGTTCAGAGTAGCGGCCATGTCTTAATGATAGTACAGTGGATCGGCCTACACATGGCCCTGGAGACTCGATTGCGCAGGAACTGCGACGGCGTTCCGACGGCGCGAGCATGCCCCCCCCCATCAGAACCACCACCCCGATGCTCTAAGCCCTGGTGCTTCAGGGAGCGCGCGGGCGCCCGCCCGCCCGACTCGCCGCCCGCCCGTTAGGGCCCCGCCCGCCGCCCGACTCGCCCGCCCGCTAGGCTCTCTCGCCCGACCCGACCCGCCCGTCAGGGTACGCACGTGCCAACTCGATGATGCATCATACTTTAATGTCCCACCCGCCCGACCCGACCCGCCCGTTAGGGCACGCGCGTGCCATTTCGATGGGGCATCACAATATAATGTCCTGCCCGCCCGACCCGACCCGCCCGTCAGGGTGCGCACGTGCCAATTCGATTACGATCATATTTTATTGTCCCACCCGATCGACCCGACCCGCGCGTGAGGGTACGCACGCGCCAGCTCGATGATTCATCATACTTTCACGTATCGCCCGACCCGACCCGCCCGTCAGGGCATGCCTGTGTGGTACCCCGCCGGCTTGATACCCCCCCCCCCCGGGGCCCCCACTACCAAGCCAGCGGCCGCCAGCTTGGTACCCTCGCAGGCTTGGTATACCCCCACAGGGGATCCTCCCTGCCAATCCAGCGGCCGCCGGCTTGGTACCCCGCCGGCTTGGTACCCCCCTCCCCCCCAGGGCCCCCCCCCTACCACGCCAGCGGCCGCCGGCTTGGTACCCCGCCGGCTTGGTACCCCCGCAGGGGGCTCCCCCCTACCAAGCCAGCGGCCGCCGGCTTGGTCCCCCCCCCCAGGGGCCTCCCCCCTACCAAGCTCACGCCTACCAAGCCTATTGTTATTGCTCCTGGTATCACCGCCGCTGCTGTTGCCGTCAAGAGCCGCTCTCCCCCCTCCCAATCCAGCGGCTCGCCGGCTTGGTACCTCGCCGGCTTGGGTGTCCCCCCCAGGGGCCCCCCTACCTAAGCCAGCGGGCCGCCGGCGTGGTACCCCACCCGCCCCAGCCGCCGGCTTGGTACCCCCGATACCCACCCCCACCCCCAACCCCCCCCCCCCCACCCCCCCAGGTGCTACTCCCCTACCACCGCGGCCGCCGGCTTGGTAACCCCGCCCAGCTTGGTACCCCCGCACGAGCTCCCCCTATCAAGCCAGCGGCCGCCGGCCTGGTATCCCCCCTCGGGTTTCCCCCTTACCAAGCCAGCGGCCGCCGGCTTGGTACCCCGCCGGCTTGGTACCCCCTCCAGGGCCCCCCACCTACCAAGCCAGCGGCCGCCGGCTTGGTACCCCCGCGTGCTTGGTACCCGCCCCAGGGACCCCCCCTACCAAGCCAGCGGCCGCCGGCTTGGTACCCCGCCGGCTTACCAGGGTCTCCTCTTACCAAGCCAGCGGCCGCCGGTTTGGTACCCCCCAGGTGCTCCCCCCTACCAAGCCAGCGGCCGCCGGCTTGGTACCCCGCCGGCTTGGTCCCCCTCCAGGGCCCCCCCCACCCCTAACCATCCAGCGGCCGCCGGCTTGGTACCGCCGCGCCCCGCCGCCGGTCTGGCACCCCCAAAAAAGCGGTCTCCCGTACAAGCCAGCGGCCCGCCGGCTGGTACCCCCGCCGGCTTGTACCTCTGCCGGGGGCTCGTCCCCTACCACGGGCCAGCGGCCGAACCGCTTGGTTACCCTCGCCGGCTTGGTACCCCCCAAGGGGCTCCTCCCTTCCAAGCCAGCGTGACCGCCTTCTTTGACATTCACCCCAGGTTGCTCTCGCTACCAAGCCGCGGCCGCCGGCTTGGTACCCCGCCGGCTTGGTACCCCCCCAGGGGTTCCCACCTACCATGCCAGCGCCGGCTTGGTAGCCCGCCGGCTTGGTATCCGGGAACCCCTCCCCCCCCCCTCCCGCCCTCCCACGATGCCGCCGGCTTGGTACCCCGCCGGCTTGGTACCTCCCCCCGCCGCCCGCCCCCTACCAAGCCAGCGCCGGCTTGGTACCCCGCAGGCTTGGTATCCGGGAGCCATTCCCCCCCTCCCGCGCTCCCGCTATGCCGCCGGCCTGGTACCCCGCCGGCTTGGTACCCCCCGCAGCTCGCCCCCTACCAAGCCAGCGCCGGTTTGGTACCCCGCCGGCTTGGTATCCGGGAGCCCTTCCCCCCCCCTCTCCCGCCCTCCCACGATGCCGCCGGCTTGGTACCCCGCCGGCTTGGTACCTCCCCCCGCCGCCCCCGCTACCAAGCCAGCGCCGGCTTGGTACCCCGCCGGCTTGGTATCCGGGAGCCCCTCCCCTCCCTCCCGCGCTCCCGCGATGCCGCCGGCTTGGTACCCCGCCGGCTTGATACCCCCCGCAGCCCACCCCCTACCAAGCCAGCGCTGGCTTGGTACCTTGCCGGCTTGGTATCCGGGAGCCCTTCCCCCTTCCTCCTCCCGCCCTCCCACGATGCCGCCGGCTTGGTACCCCGCTGGCTTGGTACCCTTCCGCCGCCCCTCCCCTACCAAGCCATCGCCCGGCGTACACTCTGTCGTCATCAGCATCGTCGTCGTCGTAATCATCATCATCATCATCAGCATCGTCGTCATCATCATCATCGTCATTATCATCATCATCATCATCCTCATCATCTTCATCATCGTTATCATCACCGTCATCATCGTAACCGGCATCCCCCCATGGCCCATGGCCCTCTTCCTGCTCACCCTTTTTCCTGCTATCCTGCTCCTCCTGCTCCTCATCCTCCTCCTTCTCCTCCTCCTCGCGCCCCCCCTCCCCCTGCCCCCCCTGGGCCTGGGCGGGGCGCCCCGCGGGTAGTTAGAGAGCCCAAGATGGCCCAAGACGGCTCCAAGAGCGCCTCGGAGAGCCCAAGATGACCTCCGAGATGCTTCAAGATAGCCTAAGATGCCTCAAGATGGCCCCGAAGATTTTCCAAGGGGCCCCAAGAACGATCCAAGACGGCTCCAAGAGGCCTCGGATACCTTCAAGGAGGCCCCCAAGATGCCGCAATTCTTTAAACACTTTCAGAAAATATGTGATTTGTGCCTTCTCGCCTTTTCGCTTCCGATGACCATCCGAGGCCCCAAGATGGCTCCAAGATGGCCCAAGAGGGCTGCTGCTACTGCTGCTGCTGCTGCTGCTGCTGCTAGTGGTAATGCTGCTGCAGGTGCTCGTGGTGCCGCTGCCGGTGCTGCCAGTGATGCTGCTGTTGCGGCTGTTGCTGCTGCCGCTGCTGATGGTGCTGTTGCTGGTGCTGCTGCTGGTGCTAGCGCTGCTGCTGCTGGCGGGGGAGGGGGGGAGGCGGAGCGGAGGAGGGGGGGGGAAGAGAGAGAGAGAGAGAGAGAGAGAGAGAGAGAGAGAGAGAGAGATAGAGAGAGAGATAGAGAGAGAGAGAGAGAGAGAGAGAGAGAGAGAGAGAGAGAGAGAGAGAGAGAGAGAGAGAGAGAGACTCCCGCGGACGCGGGTCGCCGCCTCGGCGGCCGCCGCGCCGAGCGCCCGCGGGTCGCAGGCACTCAGCACCATCTCGTCGCCCAGCGCCATGCGGAGGACGAACGCGCGAGGCAATCTGAGGGTGCCCCCACCTCCTGGACCAGTCCACGTGGATGACCCAGTGCGCGCGGCATGGATGCATTTGCACGCTAGCTCGCGCCGCGGCGTCGCACCGCGGCACCAGCGGCCCTGCCGCTGCCCTGCCGCCCTGCGGCCCGCCCCGCTGCCGCCCTGCCGCCATGCTTCCCCTTGCCCTTGCCCTTGAGCGCGAGCTCGCGGAAGCGGTCGAGCAGGAGCTGGAACTCCTCGGGGTCGTTCGGGATGTCGTCCCGCGCCAGGGTCAGGCCGAAGCTCGGGCCCAGGGCCGCGAGCTCATCGCGGAGCGCCTCGGCTCTCTCCATGGTGTAGTCCTCGTACTCGTCGCTCTTGCCCAAGTCCTTGTCCTTGTCCTTGCCCTTGCTCCGACCTGTGCTGTTCGGCGGGCGGCCCCGCTGCGCGGGCAGCTCGTCCGCCCAGGCGTCGTCCAGCATCATGGGCTCGGCCGACGCTGCTGCCCCCTCCGCCGCGTCGTCCACCATCAAACCCTCCTCGACCGTCTCCGTCTTGCTCCCATCGCCCGCCCTCGCACCACGCCCACGCGGGCGGCGCCGCCGCCGAGGGGCAGCGGGGGGCGCATCCGCCGCCGGCTGTGGCGGGGCGGGCGCACGGGGCGTCGCCAGCACGGCGACCGCCGTCCGGAGAAGGCCCTCGGCGGCGCGGATGAGGCGCACCGCCTCCCGCTGGCCGCCCGCCAGCCCAGCAGCCGCGTGCGTCGCCAGGGCCGCGCCGCGCGCGGCCTCCAGCATCGCCCTCGCGGCGCGGGCGCCCTGCGTACCCTGCGTCGGCCGGGCGGCGGGCCGACGGCCCCGCGGCGGCTGACCTGAGCAAAGATGGTACTGGAGGAGGAGGGGGGGGATGAGGGGGGGCGCGAGGAGGAGGAGAAGGAGGGGGATGAGGAGCAGGAGGAGCAGGAGAGCAGGAAAAAGGCTGAGCAGGAGGAGGGCCATGGGCCACGGGGGTGTGCTGATTATGATGATAACGATGATGATGATGATGATGATGATGATGATGATGATGATACGATGATGATGATGATGATTATGATGATGATGATTATGATTAGGATGATGCTGATGCTGATGCTGATGCTGATGATGACGATGATGATGAGGATGATGATGATGATGATGATGATGACGACGATGATGATGATGATGATGCTGAGGATGCCGATACTGCTGCTGCTGATCATGATGGTGATGATGATGAGGAGGAGGAGGAAGAAGAATAATAAGAAAGTCGAGGAGAGGGGGATGAAGGGCACGAGGCGCAGGGGGATCAGGAGGATGAGCAGGGGGGGGAGGAGGAGGAGGAGGAGGACAACGTTGCGCAACGGTTAAGGGGCGGCGGCGGCGGCGGCGGCGGCGGCGGCCGGCGGCGGCGGCCGGCGGCGGCGGCGGCGGCGGCGCTTGACCGTTTCACAATCGATTGCGCAACGGTTAAGACCCCCCCTGGCGAGAGGGGGGTCTTAACCGTTGCGCAATCGATTGTGAAGCGGTTAAGGGGCGGCGGCGGCAGCGGCGGCGGCGGCGGAGCGCTTGGCCGTTTCACAGTCGACTGCGCAACGGTTAAGGCCCCCCCCTTGCAAGAGGGGGTCTTAACCGTTGCGCAATCGATTGTGAAACGGTCAAGGGGCGGCGGCGGCGGCGGAGCGCCTAACCGTTTCACAATCGATTGCGCAACGGTTAAGACCCCCCTGGCGAGAGGGGGGTCTTAACCGCTGCGCAATCGATTGTAAAACGGTTAAGGGGCGGCGGCGGCGGCGGCGGGTAGGTTGGAGCTCCCAGGGAGCTCTAACATGGCATGTTACAGCTCCAGGGAGCTCTAATATGTTATGTTAGAGCTCCCATGGAGCTCTAACGTAGCATGTTAGAGCTCCCACGAAGCTCTAACATGGCATGCTAGAGTATGTTAGAGCTCCCTGGGAGCTCTAACATCGTATGTTACAGCCCCGTGGGAGCTCTAACATAGCACGTTAGCGCTCCATGGGGGATCTAACATGCCATGGTAGAGTTCCACGGGAGCTCTAACATAGCATGTTAGAGCTCCACGGGAGCTCTACCATCCTATGTTAGAGCTCCCAGGGAGATCTAACGTAGCTTGTTCGAGCTCCCTGAAGCTCGAACATGCCATGTTAGAGCTCCCTGGGAGCCCTACCATGTGAGGGAAATCGATCAACGAAGGGGGATCCCTCAAATCGCCCTGCCCCTCGGGAGCCCGCAAGATAGCCTCCTGGACCCCTCTTGGGGCGCCCTTGGAGCGCTCTTGGGCGCTCTTGGGGCCGTATTGGGGCTCTCTTGGCCCCCTCTTGGGGCCCTCTTGGAGCCATCCTCGGGCCTCGGATGGTCATCGGAAGCGAAAAGGCGAGCAGGCGCAAATCACATATTCCCTGTAAGTTTTTTAAAGGCTTTTGGCATATTGGGGGCCTCCTTGGAGGTCTCCGAGGCCTCTTCGAGCCGTCTTGGAGCGTTCTTGGGGCCCCTTGGAGAATCTTCGGGGCCATCTTGAGGCATCTTAGGCTATCTTGAAGCATCTCGGAGGTCATCTTGGGCTCTCCGAGGCGCTCTTGCAGTCGTCTTGGGCCATCTTGGGCTCTCTAACTACCCGCGGGGCGTTCCGCCCAGGTCCGGGAGGGGGGGGGGGGGCAGGGGGGGGGGCGGAGGAGGAGGAGAAGGAGGAGGATGGGGAGCAGGAGGAGCAGTATAGCAGGAAAAAGGGTGAGCAGGAGGAGGGCCATGGGCCATGGTGGGATGCTGATTACGATGATGACGGTGACGATGATGATGATGATGATGCTGATGATGATGACGATTAGGGCTCACATGGTGCTCTAACATAGCATGTTAGAGCTCCCAGGGAGCTTTAACATCGCATGCTAGAGCTCCATGTTAGAGCTCCCTGGGAGCTCTAACATGGCACGTGATACCATGTTAGACATGTTATGCTAGAGCTCCCTGGGAGCTCTAACATGCCATGCTCGAGTCATGCTCGAGCTACTTGGGAGCTGTAACCTGCCATGTTCGAGCTCCCAGGGAGGTCGAACCTGCTATGTGAGAGCTCCCATGGAGCTCTAACATAGCATGTTAGAGCTCCCAGGGATCTCTAACCTAGCATGTTAGATCTCCCAGGGAGCTCTAACATAGCAGGTGAGAGCTCCTATGGAGCTCTACCATTTTGTGTTAGAGCTCCCATGGAGCTCTAACATAGCATGTTAGAGCTCCGACGGAGCCCTACTATACGAGGTCAGAGCTCAGCCTATCATGTTGCACCTCACTAGCCTTCATGTTAGGTCTCACACCGAGTTCTAACAAGGGAGGTTCCACTCTTCCCCCGAGATGCCGTCGTCGTGTCCTCTATCCCGCCCTTCCTTCCAGGGGGAGCTCAGTCGCCGTCGCTCCCCTCTCCTCCATCCGCCCCTCTCCGCAGGTGGTGATCGGCGACCTCGGCTGTCGGATTCCCACGACAGGTTGAAGAAGAAACTGCGCTACAGCCCGACCTGCGATGACCTCGGAGCATGCGCGCCTGCCTACAGAGCGGTAGACGTTTTCTTGGGGAACCAGCGCTACTCAGAGGACCTGGACATCTGGTCCATCGGGTGCCTGATCGCGGAGTTGCACACGCGCCAGGTGTTGTTCCAACCAGAGCCTTTTGGCGCGATCGGGCAGCCATGGGTGCACCCGAAAGACTTCGTGGATACCTTCAGGGAGGTCTTGGGGATCCCAGGCGAGGAGCCAGGGCCCGGAGACTACGGTTACGAGGATCCCGCCCCATGCCTGGACAACCTGCCTTTCTTTAAGAAGTGGTTCGAGCGGTCGGGCGAGGATTGGCTAAAGGCTGAAACGGCGAAGCCACTCGACGGCCGAGGGCGCTGGCCCGTTGCCGAACTTGCAGGCTGCCCCCCCAGACTTGTTGAAGGCCGCCGAGAGCTGCCTGCTTTGGCACCCTGGCGCCAGAGCGACAATCCGCCGTCTAAGGGCGCGTCGCATCCTGCAGCCGGCTGGCACCCAGCTCGACGCGCGCATCTCCATGGCGCAGGGAAAACGGCACGGGCACGATTGGGGAGGCGGAGCTGGACCCAGACTTGCTCCGCTTCTTGCAGAGAGACCCGTGCTGGCAGAACTTGGCCAAGGGGCGCCTGGACACGGGGGCAACCGTCTCCAAATGCGTCCGAGGCGACGAGGCGGCGCAGGGCTTGAAAACAGAGGTCGCAGGCATCGTGGACGACGAAAGTCCCCCAAAGTGCCGCAGCCTCAACAGGGGCGGGAATTTGCAGATCACCCCCTCGCCCCACATGGCCGCCTTCGTGCGAGCGCTGCGGAAGAAGATGCGCCCGCGGCTGCAACAGCTGGGAGACAAAATGCGCGGGGCTGTCAAAGCCGACGGCGTGCCACCTGCCATCGTCGAGCAGAACGGAAAGCCCATCGTGACAGAGCACTTCGCCGACAACGCGTTCGCGTACGCATCGATCCAGCTCGTGCAACCAGGCGCGCGGGGCGATGGTTGGCACGCAGATGGCGGATGCTCCCTGTTGCGCGCGGCCGCGACGCTTTTCGGGGCGCGCTCCGTGCAAGTGAGGATCCCAGGGGGAGCGCATGATGGGGCGTCATCCTCGAGCGCAGCCTCCTGCGGAAAGGGTCGTCACCCTCGAGCAAAAGCCCGGGCCGGGTCCTTCTACATGGGCACCCTGTCCTCCCGCGAGCACAACGTGCACCGCCGCGCCTCCGCGGGCTGCCAGGACTGCTTCGCGACCCGCCACGAGCTGCAACAGCGCGTAGACGACAGCAGGCTGCAGATCGCCGCCATGATCCGCCCCGACGTCTTTCGGGAGTACAGGGCGCGCAGGATCGACGCCACGCCTGGCCCGAAGGAGTTCTTCAACGTCGTGAACCACGTCGTGGCCGATCACCTGGCACGGGTCCCCGTGGCGCTGCCCGACCTCGCGGAGGTGCTTGACGAAATGCGGTGGCCCGCTTCCACGGGGGCTGTGGTGCTTTCCGATTCCGATTAGGCTGCAACAGTATCCGGATCCGATTAGACTGCCACAGTACTCAGCATCATCATCATCATCTTCATCTTCATCGCCATCATCATCGCAATCATCGGCTTCATCATCATCGCCATCATCATCATCAGCATCAACATTGTCACGCCGCCATCATCGTCATGCGGGTCATGATTTAATCATCATCACTACATGATGATGACTATGACGAGGAGATGCTGATGGATATTGTGATGATGACGATGATGAGGAGATGGTGATGATGATGGCGATGACGCGGACGATGATGAATATCATGACGACGTTGATGACGATGATGATGACGACGATGCAACAACAGGTTGAGTCGGTTGAGTCCGAAAACCCCGCCCTAAATCACGCCAGAGCATCCCCGCTGCGATTTGGGCCACAATCTTCGATGCGATCGAAGCTACGTCGATCTCTACTGAAATCCCGAATCGTCTGATCACGACGATTTCCGCTGCGATCCAGGCCCAAATATCCATTGCACTTTCCGCAGCGGTCCAAGCCTCCCCGATCATTCCGATCTCCACTGCGATGCAGGTCCAAAATTCAACCGCGGTTTTCAGTGCGATCCAAGCGATGCATGCCAAAACCTCCACGGCGATCCCCGCCGAGATCCATGCGAAAATATCCACGGCGATCTCCATTGCGATCCAGGCCAAAATCTCCTCCCTGAACCAGGTCAGAATCTCTTCTCACGAACTCTCCACGTCGATCTGCACGGCGATCCTAGGTCAAAGCGACCACGGCGATGTCAGTAGCTATCCACGCCAGTATCTCCACGACGATGGCCGTGGCGATCCATGCAAACATCTCCACGACGATCCCTGCGGCGACCCAGGGCAAAATCTCCTCGGCGACCGCCGCTCTGGTTTTTATCCAAATCTCCACGGCGAACTCAGCTGCGATCCAGCCCCAAATCTCCACGGGCCCCCCGATGCGATCAAAACCAAAATCTCGACGGCGATTTGTGCCGCAGTCCAGGCCCAAATCTCCACGGCGGTCCCCGCCGCGATCCAAGTACAAAATATCACCATGGCGACTACACCCGCGATCCAGGCCAAAATCTCCACGGCGCTCTCCGCCCTGGTCCATACCTAAATTTCCTAGTCGATCTTCGCCGCGATCCAGGCCAAAACACTACATGCCGATCACCACCGAGATCCTGGATCAAATGATCACCGCGATCTCCGTCGCGATCCAGGCCAAAATCTCCACGGCACCCTCCGCCACGATCCAGCCCCACATCTCTACGGCGACTTTGCCCCCACGATCCAGGCGAAGATCTCCCAAGCGCCCTCCGCTGCGACCCATGCGAGAAACCGTCACGACAACTCAGCCAAACTGCCAAATCAAAATCAGCCCGGCGATCACCGTCGCGATCCAAGCCGGAATTTCCATTGCCATCTCCGCGGCGATCTCCGCTGCGATTTCCGCTGCCATCCGATACTTCACCGCGATCTTCGCGGTGAAGTATCCCCACGACTACACGGCGATCTCCACTGCGATCCAGGCCAAAATCTCCGCCGCGATCCCCGCGCCGGTCTTTACCCAAATCTCCTCGTCGATCTCTGCCGTGATCCATGCCAAAAACTCCACGTCGATCTCCACCGAGATCCCAGATCAAACGATCATCACCGCGATTTCCGTTGCGATCCAGGCCAAAATCTCCACGGGGCCCTCCGCTGCTCTGGAGGAGGAGGGGGAGGAGGAGGAGGAGGAACAGAAGGAGGAGGAGGAGGCGGAGGCGGAGGAGGAGGAGGAAGAGGAGGAGGAGGAGGAGGAGGAGGAGGGGGAGGACCGTACATGGACATTATATTCGAACCCTGCGGCCCAAGATGCCCCCCCGACCCACCAAAATTAATATTGATTGCGTGGCGACGGGGGGGGGTGAGTGGACAGAAATATTCGAACCCCAAAGCACCGCCTTTTCTGAGATCAACATTGATGTCGGGGGCGCGGGAGCGATTTAGAATCTCCCTCGAATGTGAGAGGGTTTGAATCTATTGTCCATCTACTGTCGCGCCTCCGATGTGCTGCCAGGTCGTCCGAATGGTCGTCAAGCTTGGCGCGTTGCCGCTTGTTTTAATCGATGGCAAGCGTGTGCGCACCTTTTTTTCCGTGACACCGCGATCAGCAGTTTGCCGATTGTGAATAGAGGAGTCGAGGGTGAGCAGGAGGGATCGTGGCAGAAGAAGCCGGAGCAGTCGGTCGGTGGAGTAGGCAGGGGGCGGCCAGCCAGCGGGGGCGCTGTGTTGCGTGCCAGATTTTGTTGCCAGCGCTTCACGCGCGAGTCAGGCGTAGCGTGCTGCCGCTTGTTTGAATCGATGTCAAGCGTGTGCGCGCCTCGACTCCGTGGAACCGCGTTCGGCCGTCTCCGTTGCAGACGGTGGACGGAGCAGGTCAGGGTGAGCAGGAAGGATGCTTCGGAAAATAATCATACATGTAAGAATTCAGACACCGAAATTCAAGACTGAATGGTCCTCTGGTACTTCTTCAGGTGAGCTTCACAAGCTCGCGATATCAACAAAAAACGGTGCGTAATGTTCCGTGGCGCCGATGGCGCGAAATTTGGTATTCCTGGTTTGTGTTTTGGGAACTCAATGTCCCCGTTGCCGAACAGTCCCCCTCGCCCCAGGGCCCCCAGGTTTTCTTTGGAGTCCTGGGCTGTAAGTGGGCGCGCGTGCAGCAAAGGTTTTGTCCATAGCCTTGCGTTACAGCCTCCTTCGAGTGCCCCCCATCCGCATCCTCCTCATCCTTCCTTCCTCTACGCATGTCTCCACTCTTACATGTTCCACTTGCCATGCGTTTTGCATTGTCTTGCGGCGGATCCCCAGCCCGTCCTAGAGTTGTCCGCTCGCTGCGAGTTCTCTCCGATGTCGTTGATGCGGTGAAGTGGCCGTGCCTGCAGAGCGCATGTCGGTCCTTTTCCCTCCTCTCTGTCGAGGACTGTCTCCTCGACCTCTGCCTTGCCCACTTGCCTGTTGCTTCTTTTGTTCCGTGAGCCACCCAAATCCGGATGCTCGCGCGGAGCTCCGCCTGTGCCTTTGCGTGCAGACACGACTGCGCCTGACTCCCTCTTCGTGGCGTTCCTCTGCCCTGCGCTTCCGGGTTGTGTCCAGATTGTTGGGTGGGTTTTCGAGGGCCGGTGACGTCGCGATTCTCGCCGGCGGCGTCTGGGAATGCCTAGGAATTCACCACCCGCCAAACGACCCCAACCAAACCCGAAGGCTTCAATTTTTTTACATTTCCAATGGGAGGGGGTCGGGGAACATTGAACAAAACACATGGAACCCGTCCCCCCCCAACCCGAAGTTCGGGTCAAATTCGGGTCTTCGGGTTGGGTTGGCGTGGTCTGGTAGGTGGTCAGAAATGATCGGGGAGGGGTAGCAGCACCATGTAGGTGGCGATCTGCATCACAGCGCCTGTGTACACCACAGTGCTTGCGTGCACCACAGCGCCTGTGTACATCACAGTGCCCATGTACTCACTCGGCCAGACGCCCCGAGTGAAAACTGAGTGAAAACATCGATGGACATTTTATGTTGCGAGAGAAAATCCATTCGGAAATCAAATCAGACGGGCTTGCAGAAACTGCAGGCGGGATTGCGCCAGAACATTGACCAAGGGTGCGCCTCAGGGAATCCTAGCGCGAGCTTGGCTAACTTTCGAAAGCTTGAACGCGTCAGAGTGTGACGCGCCTGAGCCCCCCTGACATCTCGCGAGCCGCATCGTGTGACAGCTTACCATTCGAAATCAGGAAACACTGCAAAATATGCAATTGATGTACATGAGTAAGCTACCATACGTTTTTCTTTGATTTGTGTCGAGGCCATCAAACTCTCATTTCCCCAAAAAACCCAAACATCCAAACTCTCAGGGCTTCAGGGTTTCAGGTTTGACTCAAGATTCGGACCCTCGAAAACGATCGCCGCATGGTTTGAAGACTTGATTTTTGGAACAGCGTTGGGTTTTGCATCATTATGGTTTCGAATGTGTGTTTGCGTTAGATTTGGGATGGGGCAATGCTGGGATTATAGACGATGGCAACGCGGGTGTATTTGCGGATTGTAGCACGCACGTGCTTGCGATTCCGGGGGCGCGCTCGTTTCACATGCAATAAGTTTTTGACACTTCACGTATCCCCACCAGCCCATCCAGGGAAAATGCGTAGGCGAGATGCCGTGGCCAGGGAAGTGTAGCAGCACGCAATGTAGCAGCATTGAGTGCAACAAAGAGGGTTCCAAAGAGCCCCGAGAGGGTCTCAAGATGGCCCCAGGGGGCTCCAACCGGGGCCCAAGAGAGCCCCAAGAGGGGTCCAAGAGGGCTGTCTGGGGGCCCTCTTGGAGCCTGCTGGGGCCCGCTTGGAGCCCTCTTCGGGCTCTCTTAGACCCCTGGGAGGGCTCCCAGGGGGGTCCAACATGAGCGTCTCGGGCTGTCCCCCAGGACCCCTTCTGGGGGACAGCCCAGGGACTCCTTCTTGGGGCCGTCTTGGCGCCCTCTTGGAGCCTGCTGGGGCTCTCTTGGACCCCTCTCGGGGCACTCTTGGAGCCCTGGGAGTGCCCCCAGGGGGGTCCAAGAAGGCCCCAGGAGGCCCCAAGAGGGCCCCAAGATGGCTCCAAGAGGGCCCCAAGATGGCTCCAAGATGGTCCTAGCAAGTATCAGTTCAAACTCCGTCTGACGGAGTTTGACAAGGGTCTCACTGAACCCCTCCTGGACGCTTCTTAGGGCCCTCAGAGAGCTCCCGCAGGGCCCCCAAAGGGCCCCAAGAGGGCCGCAAGAGGCCCCAAGAGGGCCCCAAGATGGCTCCAAGAGGGCCCCAAGATGGCTCCAATATGGTCCTAGCAAGTATCAGCTCAATCTCCGTCAGACGGAGTTTGACAAGGGTCTCACTGAGCCCCTCCTGGACGCTTCTTAGGGCCCTCAGAGAGCTCCCGCAGGGCCCCCAAAGCCAAAGGGCCCCATGAGGGCCGCAAGAGGCCCCAAGAGGGCCCCAAGATGGCCCCAAGAGGGCCACAAGATGGCTCCGAGATGGTCCTAGCAAGTATCAGCCCGAGCTCCTCCGAGCTCCTCCAAGCGCCCTCCCCAGGGGCCCGGAGCGGCCCCTCACCAATTTTCAAAATCACCTCCGAAAAGGCGATTTTTGAAAGTTGGTGAGGGCCTCTCCAGGCCCCTGGGGAGAAGCACGTTCGGTCCGCGCCCAGCGGTTTCGAAGGACCGCGCTGGAGGCCAGGAAGGAAGAAAACGGAGGGAAAACAGAGGCAGGAGGGGAAGGGAGGAAGAATGGATGGGGGGAGGGGCAGTGAGGGAGGGAGAGTGGAGCATCGGAAGGGGGGTGGGGCAGACGGGGGGGGAGGGAGGACGGGGCCTCGATGGACGAGGGTTGGGAGAAGGTAGAAGGTGCAAGAAAATGAGGGGGAGTGGGGGCCAGGGCGCAAGGCGCCCAGAATGGGCACGAACACACATGCACGTCGAGGCGGTCTTACGATCAAAGATGCGAGTCTGCGGCCCCCCAATAAGTTTGCTGTGTTTCCATTGGCCCCAGGCCCTGCATGCTGTGATTCTGTGGCGAAAGTGAGCCGTCGCGACTCGATGTGTTTCTGTCTGGACTTACCCTGGGGTGCGTGCCAGGACATCCAACCAGATCAACCGTGTTTGAGGTCGTGTGAGGGCGTAGGGTTCGATGCGATTTGATATGTGACATTGATTTCTTTGTTATGCTATGCCATTCGACGCTGCACAATGTTGCAATGCCATGTTATGGTGAGCGGCGCTATACTGTACATCGCTATGCTGCGTTATTGTTTGCATTGCGTTGCACATCATTGCGTTAACCCTCATCGCGTTGCATTGCGCAGGGCAGTCTCGAGCACAGAAGTCCCCCTCATTCAGGTTGCGTCAGGCTTTTGGGCGTTGCCCCCCTTACTGTCGTTAGTATCCGCGACGTCCACATTGCCAGCCTCATCTTCATTGGCAGCATCGCCATCGTGGCAGTCTGTATTTGTAGCCATGTAGGCTCAAGGGTAATGGCCGCGCCGTCGGAGGCACCTGACAAACCAGAGGTCCTTCGGCTTCTGGAGAAATGGCACAAACCGTCCTTGCACCATGATTCTGCAGAGTTGCGCACGCTGGAACGCGTGACTGAATCAGGCAAGGAGTTTTGGAGGAGGCGGTTTGAGCGCAGCATTGCTGAAGCAGATGGGAGGCCGCTTCTGCTGTCGTATGCTGGCGATGGCACAAAACTCCGAACGGTGCATGGTTCCAGCGTCCGGTACAATTGCAAACGTGCCAGGCTATGTGGGCGCCAGTTTCTCGAATACTACGTGCAGCTGTGTTTCCTCGAATTCGTCGACCCCTCAGGTCGCAAGAATGTCACGGTCATGTTTGATGAGCCAAATCCCATGACAGACGGCCAAGGAGCTGCCGCATCGGCTGCTTTCGCTTTGCGTATGATCATGAACCCGAGGAAATACGGCCATGGAGGCCTCATCATATTTCATTGCGCATTTGACCGCGCCTTATTAGCATCAGTTTCTCGCATATTGAAGCAATGGTGGAAAAAAGGAAGCCGTCCAACAAACAGATATCTACGAGCATCCGCCGGACATTTTGTATTTGATGCAGTGGTTTGTCGAAACAGGGTGCAGCATGCACGACACCCATAAGTCAATCGAGTGGTCTTTGTGGACGTGGTACCATAACAAATCTCTGATGAAAAACGTGCACTTGGCCATCGAAAGCCTTCGCGATAGCATGCAACAGTTGAGCGGGTTGACTCCCGAGTGGATGTGGGACGTTACGGTCGCTCGCTCCGCCGAGGAACTCGACGACCCAGACGATTTGAAACATTTCTGGTTGGCGATGGGCGTGGAGGAGAGCGTCGTGGCCACCCTGGTCAGCTTGCGCTTGCGGTACTTTGGGGGTCGACTCGAGATCCTTGACACAGGCGATGCGGGCGAGGACACCTTCACCAATATGAATTTCTGCTTGTTCAGCGTCTGGCGCTTGAAAAAGTTCAATGGCAGCAGGTGCGGTTGCGGCCCTTGTCCGAATCAACTTCCCCAAGGAGAAACGATGGGGGCCACGTTAATTTTCTGGGTTGGAGGTTTTGGGCGGCCCAGGGGGCCTAGCGCAATTTGGGCGGGCGGGTGGCGGGGGTGGGTGGGCAGGCGGAGCGGTCGCCAGGGTTATCGACGGCGGCGAATGTTTTTCGGTTCGCGCAGAGGGGGGGCAGGGCTACGGCGTTCCAGGCGCCTGGCAATTCAGTGTCGGGAAAACGGTTAGGCTGGGACCCCCCAGGTGGCATGCTGCAACCCGGGCTTGCCAGATGGGCGTCGGAGCAATATTTGGCGGGCTGCGCGGACTCGCCAAGCACGTGCTGGACCGCCCCAACGCGCAGGACTTTTACTTGGGAGGCGTGGAGCGGCTCGGTTCGGACGAACTTCACTTCATGGTGACGGCTGCTACGGCCAGTTTCCCAGCGGGCGCAGTGATGCAGATGTTGCTCAGAGATTCCCGGGTGGCCATGCACCTGTGCGCTCTGAAGACAACTATTCGTGAGGCGATGGATAAACTTTGCAACTATGGCGATGGTATATGGGGTCTCTTCGGGAGAGTCTGCAACATGGCTGGCCCTGAAGTGCGGCACTCGTCCATTGGCGCGGCCCACGTCGCCATCGGTTTCATGATGTTTCGCTTTGTCTGGAAAGCAGAAGGCGCCCCTTGGTGCATGGTTCGTGGAGACGTTGATGCCAATTTGGACGCTCTCAAACGAGGCCCGATACCGACCGAACCCATCACGGAGCAGATGTGGCATCTGGACAAATTCCCTGGGGGGCGGCGTGTCAACAGACAGGGTGTCGCGCTGCTGGCCGACATACCCTGGGACACGATTGCGGCGGAGCATTTGCACGCTTCGGGGGCGCTCCGGGGCAAATTTCGCCCTGACACAACGTGCGAGGGCCTGATGGCGAGGGCGTTCATGCACATGAGTAAGAAGGTCCCCCCAGGCCTCGACGAGGACGAACGCCGCGAAGCCATGCTACACAATCGTTTGAAGCGCCTCGAGAAAAGGCGGCCGCAAAGTTACCAGGGGCGTGAGCAGTATGTGAAGGAACTCGTTGAGTTGTCCAAGGTCCGGGAGGCAGACGGCCAACGCGGGTTGAAGTCCAAAGACGTCATCAGGTTGCATGGCAGGGGTTGGGAAAGCATGGATCCCGCGAGGAAGCGCGATTACGATAGGAAGGCAAGGTTGATTCTCTCCCAGCAAGAGCAATAAATTGACGAGGCCCGCAACCTGCAGGCGTTCAACAGGGAACGACTCAAAAAAGCTGCAGAGAAGCCGCCGCTCCGGTTCTCTTCCTGCAAACTGGCGCAGGGTGATTTCTTGGAGTGGGATGAGATCTTCAACAGCGGCGCCTTCAGGGATGGTCGCGGTCTGGATGACATGCGCAAGGCAGCCAGAGAGGCGCCGCCTAAGCTCACCAAGACGTTTCTCGATGAGCTCGAGGGGTACGCAGCTGAGGAAGAGGGGAAGCACGACAGACCGCCCTGGTTCCCCGCGGTCGTTCGAAACAGGGAGTCGTTTGCGTCGACCATTTGGGGGCTTCAGACCGGCGGCGAGTGCAAGTATTACAAGTTTATCTTCGCAGCGCAGAGTCCCCAGTTCATCATGTTCGCCCCACTCGGCGAGAAGGACGCGTACTTCCCCGCGCACGTCAGCATGTTTGGCGGCAGCTGGGAAGATGCGTGCGTTTCTCAGTGGCTTCATAATTTCACCTTCGGCGCCTTGGATTTCGCTGCCTGGTTCGACCTTCCCCTACCAGACGACGCAGCCAGCATTCGGGTGCTCCGGAATGCGCATTATGCCGGCGGCTACGATATCGCGTGCGACGACGTGGGGGGGCCGCTCAGCGCGCTCTTGGCGTCGCTGCCGCGCGCCCCTGTCGCCGAGAACAGGAGCGGCGGGGCATCGAGCACGCGCGCTTGGAAGGATGAGTTCCTGAAGCACTGGCCGTGGTTAGCGGGGAAGTTCGAGGAGGAGGAAAGCGAGCGTCGGAGAGCTGCGGGCCGACGGTCAGGCTTGCGCAAGGGTGAGTCGGACGACGAGACACCCGAGGAGCAGCGCATGAACGACGAGGACATCGAGGAGATGATGGAGCATCTCCACGCCGTCCGGGAGGAGTGGGATTTGGGGCCAGATGCGCCCCAGGATTTCCTCCTCAAGGTACTGGGCGGAAAATGGTGCATGGAGCATTACGGCGTGCCTTTCGACGCTTTCAAGGGCGAGGCGCACGGGGAGATGGCCATCGACTTCGCCGAGAGGTACCTTCGGGGCGCCACCGCACGATTTAATATATCATTTTGCACAATACCCGGCGCGCATTTATGCGCGGAGACATGGTGCTGCAAAGCGCAGCATTTTTTTGACCGGCGGCTCGCGTCGGGCGCCAGGGACTATGTTTTCACCGAACAAGATGTCATGGAGTACACTGAAACTCCGAAGTTTCTTCAGCTCGTCGAGGCGGCTACGGACCCGCGGGCGAAGAAGAGGCTTTTGCGGCTCTTGAACTTGCGCCCGTCTGCATAGATGTGGCTCGAATGTCCGTTGTGGGGCAACGGATACCTGTGTCCAAAGGTTTTGTCATACTCCTTCCCCCCCCCTCATTCCACCCTCTCCCCTCTTCCCCTCTGCCTGTTCCTTCCCACCTTCCCCCTCGACCTCCCCGTCGCGCTCCAGCGTTGTCCTGAAGCCTCCCCGCCGTAGAACAGAAGCGCCCGGAGGCGTCCCCGTCGTGAGGGGACTGCGGGAGCCCACGGAGGCCAACGGGGGAGGGATCGATGGAAACCAAGGGGGATTGAGGGGAACCGAGAGGGACCGAGGGGGGGGGATCGAGGGGAACCGACGGGGATGATCGAGGGGGACCGGGGGGGACCGACGGGGACCGATGGGGGAGAATCGATGGGGGAGGATCGAGAGAGACCTAGGGGGGCCGAGGGGGACTGAGGGGCACCGATGGGGGACACATAGGGACCGAGGGGGACCGAAGGGGAGCGAGGGGTCGGTTCAACGGGAGCTGAGGGGGAGGACCGAGGGGGGCCCGAGGGGAATGAGGGGGCCCGAAGGGGGAGGATCGAGGGGGAACCGACGGGGGAGGATCGAGGGAGACCGAGGGGGTCGACAGAGGGCGACTGAGGGGGAGGATGGATGGGGGCGGATCGTAGGGGACCGAGGGGGACCGAGGCGGAGGATCGAAGGAGAGGAAGGGGTATCGAGGGGGGCGAAGGGGATCGAGGGGGAGGATCGAGGGAGGCCGAGGGAGAGGATCGAGGGGGACCAGGGGGGACCGAGGGGGGGCCGAAGAGGGGGATCGACGGGAGAGGACCGAGGAGGACGACGAGGGCCGAGGGCGGGACCGAGGGGGACCGAGGGGGACCAAGGGGGATTCTGAGTGAAACTTATGCCGTATTCATAGTGAATTTCCTTCCGGGTTCTGAATGAAAATTCTGCCGGATTCTGAGTGCAAGCTCTGCCGGATTTTGAGTGAATTTTCTGCCGGATTCTTGGTGGATACTTTTTGCGTTTTTGCGCGAGCGGGCACGAGCAGGATCCAGGAAAAGTATTCACTCGGTTTCCTCCCATTTCTCAAAGAGGAATTCGTTATGGTATTCATTCAGGTTGTCTCTCAAGTATTCTGCGTGGTTAGATGCTCGTCGTGGTCCTTGTGGTCCGTGGCTGGGGCCTTCAGTCGTTGGGGCGTGTGGTGTGGCGGCAATCGAGCGCATGTCCTGGAGCGGTGTTTCAATGACCGTGGGTTCAAGCCGAATCCAGCCGTGGCGGCGGGGGTCCGAACGCATCGCCGCGGGGCCCAGATTCTTTGAGTATTTGGGGCCTCTTGGGGGCCTCTTGAGGGCCTCGAGGATTTCAGAAGGGGTGGCATTTGCAACCAATGTTATTCCCCACGTGCTGCTGCTCTTGGAGCCCTCTTGAAGCCCCAGGAGAGGTTGCATTTGAAACAAGTGTTATTCCTCATGTTGGGGCACTTTTGAGGGCCTCCCATTTGAAACCACTTGTATTCCTCATCCTGCGGCCCTCTTGAAGCCCTGGGCGAGGTTGCATTTGCAGTTTTACTCGTGACGCTTCGCGACTCCCCACAAGCCCATCCACGGAAGATGCCTAGGCGAGATGCCTTGGTCTGGAAAGTGGATAAGCATGCAGTGTAGCAGCATGCAGCGCAACAAAGAGGGCCCCAAAGGGTTCCGAGAGGGGCTCGAGATTGTGATATATGGATATCGCTGATATCGTTTGTCGAGGAATCGCGCGGCGAAACTCTCTGCGTAGCTCTAAGGCCAAGGGCCCTAGTTCGAAACGAAACGGCAGCGACAGGGCGGGCGTGAGAGATAGAGCGGGGAAGGAAGGGCACGGGGAGTGAGCGGGAATCACACTCCTCCTGATTGACGCTCGCGGCGCCGTCGAGCGACGATCATCGATCGCAGCTCACTTCATTAATCAGAGCGCTCCAAAACAAACCCAGGCAAACGGCCTTGTCGGCATGCTATCCGGCTGCCCCAGGGCATTCAACGGGTGCTGCTACACGCACCGGCAAGAAATACATGGATTCTCAAAGCGAACAGCGGCGCGAGTCCGATCGCTATGCGACAAAACTCAAATAGCGCTATCTTATCAAGATAAAGCCTCAATAGTGTGGTCGTCACCACATAAAAGAAAACCTGTGCACACTGAATAAAGTTTCGAACAATGCGGGCTAGCGTAATCTGCCACAGGATGTGGCGCCAAATGTAAAGAAAACGAGCTGGTAAGACAATTCGGACTAACGTAGTCTGCCACAGGATGTGGCTCCAGGTGTAAAGAAAACGAGCTGACAGAGCGATGCGGACTAACGTAATCGGCCACAGGATGTGGCGCCAAATATAGAGCGGCGGCGTGCGTCACGAAATCTTATTTTGAGCTTTCGCCTTGCCGGGCAGTCCTTGTAGCTGCCTCCATCTATTCTGTAGATCCCAGCGCAGACTATTGCGCATCCTCGAAAAATCTGGCTCATGGGTCATATGATTCCTGCGAAGCCATGACGCATACTTCCTGCACGTCCTGCAGGTGATGTAGACACTATGTGTGTTGCGTCCCACACGTATGTTGTGCTCGGCGGCCACGCATGCGTTCATCTCTGATGGCGAAACCGTTGGCGTCGATCCGTTCCACGAAACCACACTGGCTGACGAGGAACTGTGAACCGTCATCGGGGATGATGGCGCCGAGCTCGCTCGCTGCGCGAAGCTGTCCGGTGATGGGGGCGGTGCGGCTGGCGCTGCCGATCCGCTTGCTGATGATGAACTCTGGGCTGCGACGGCAATCATCGGCGGCTCCATGTAGACATCTCCGTCGACGTCTTCGGGGATGGTAGGCTGTACGTTGTTACGACGTCCAAGGTATCGTCCATCCCATCCTGGATATACTCCGGGCAAGGGAGTGTCCGCGTGCCCGGTGTGGTCGGCCTTGGACCCATTGCTGGTGTTGTTGATGGTCCCGATCTGGATGGGGTTGGGGTCGCCTGGCCCAAATATCTCCTTTCGCACCACAAACCGCAGCGCTGCGAACAATGTAAATCCAATCATGATCCCACTGAGCATCGCAATTAATGTCATGTAGTAGATCCAATGTGACATCGGCACTTGCCATTCCTGTGGGGGGTGCTGTGCCTTCACGCGTCCGAGACATGTCATCAGCACTGAGGCAAGCATGGCGGCGTGCGGTTGCCTAGTGCCAAAGTTGTACTTCTTGGCCCCGAAGAAGGCGAGGAGCACTCCGGTCTCCATGATCTTGGTGAGCGCGTCGGCGACCATACTCCACGTAGGTATCCACGAGAGCTTCAGCTGGCTGTTGGGGTGCACTGTCTCCTTGATCATTGATGCCACGATGCGGAACCGCTTGTCCGTGGATTGACCCACGTCAGACTTGATGTGCGTCACCAGGCCGTTGCTGTCGCTATAGATCTCCCCGGATCGTTTGGTGCTGAGGCCGTCGATCTGCTTGAGCGTCTTCTTCGGGTTGTAGGCCTCCGTAAGTAGCTGGCCGAACCACGTGCTCGACTCGGCGCCCTCCGGAGTGGCGTAGCCCTCGGCGGCCAGCGTCGACTTCACGGATCGCTTGACCGTGCCCGAATGCCAGGCCACAGGCAGGCACAAGTCATATCGTCCAGCCACGACGTCCCGTGGCTTGTGAGTTGGCCCAATCGCCATGCCCCACTGGCTCTTCACCCCGTCCACATTGGCGAAGGCCGCGTCGCTGAAACAGATGATGGTGCAAGTGCGCAGGTCGATGATGTTGCGCTTGATGACTATGGCGAAGTCGGCGGACCCGTGCACGTAAGCGACGGTCTTGTTCAGCGTCTTGGCGTCGGCCACGGTGGCGGTGTTGGTGCGGCGAGCCGCAAGGCTCACCGGGCAGGCGATGTCCACTCGCGTCTGTACTGCGAGCCAAAGCAGTTGGCCGAGTGCGTGGCGATATCCCGAGACCTCCGAGGTGGTAAGCCGATCCTCTGGTGATCGTCCGCGTTGGGCGTTGAGTTCGATGAAATCCACCTGGGCGGCGGCCGTCGCCTGGGCAATGCGGAACTCCTCGTTGATTTTGTTGATTGTCCGGCCGCAGTACTTGATGATACCCTCTACCTTCTTGAGGTGCAGCCTTTTCTGCAAGGAGCTAATGACTCGCTTCCACTCGCTGGAGCTTCCGCGCTGGGCGATGAGAAAATCATCCACATGGGAGTGGATCATAGCAGCGAGCCCTTTGTCGTCGTAGAAGTAGTAAAGGCCCTTCTCGAGCTTGCTCTCGATGAGGCCGTGCTCCTGGAACACATTCTGGGCGTAGAGGTACCACTGGCGTCCTGCATCTCGGGTACCATAGATGGCGCCAGTCGCCATCACGATCTCGCCGGGCAATGTGCCTGGCGGCGTGTTCTTGGCTGGCATGCGCAGCAATAGCAGCCTCTCGATGTTGCCCGACTGCAGGTAAGCCGTCATCGCGCCGTACGACGTGAGGTCCCAGCCAAGCTGGGCGGCGGCAGCAAGCGTGAGGTAAAGCGCGTTCCTTGACCCGGTCGGCGCGTCCGTACGGATCTGGGACTTGTCCTCTTGACAGCCCTGGACGACAAGGCGGGCCTTCATGAGGTTGGCGGCCTTCTGCGTGAGCACCCAGCGGGTACCAACTGGTCGTATTCCAGGGTGTCGCTGGAAGATCTCCTTCAACTCCTTGGGCGGTAGCTTCTTGTAGGCCCCGAACTCGGTCCACTTGGACCGCTCAACCTTCGTGGCCTTGTCCATGGGCTTCTTGTCCTTGGCGGAGAGCTTGTCGTACTTGATCTCCTTAGCAGCGGCCTTTCCGGTGAGCATCACCTCCCGGAGTCGGATGGTCGAGTGCAAATCGTCGTCGTTGATCTCAAAATAGTTGTCCAAGTAGAGGTCGGTCCTGAGTGTGTCCTTCGGCCTCTTGAAGCACTTGGGTAGGTCGTCCTTGAGACTCTCCAAGAATTCCTTGCGCTTAATGGCTTTGCTGCGGTCGTCTGTTTGATCGTGCCTGTCACGTTCGAGGGCGCGAGGTGCGTCCTCTTGTTGAGCTTGGCGCTGAGCCTTGTTGCCGCGTTGTCCTTCAGGATGTTGTGGTCTGCGGGCAAAGGCTTCTTTGCGAACTTCCTCCTCCGCGGCCTTGCTCCAGTCGCGTAGACCTTCGGATCCGGAGCTGTCGGCATCCGATGAATGTCCATCAGCTTCTGTGCGTCGAGCTCCTGGTGTTGGAAGTCGTGTTCCATCACGTTCTTCAGGCTGTTCGTCATGTACTTCTGGTTGCACGATGGTTTCTGGAGCTGGATCTTCAGCGTGATCTGGGTCTTCTTGGGCCTGTATTTGGGCATGAGCAGGGTCATGAGCGGGGTCAGCGGCAGCATCTGAGTCAGCAACAGGCGCTGGAGGCGCTGGAGGCGCTGGCAGAAGATCTCCTCCCGAAGGTGCTGGTGCTGAACCGCTGCCTGAGGCGCCCCCACTGGTCGTATATTCTCCATCTCCTTGCCGTCGGCGAATCCACTCAAGAGTAGCATGTGCGCGGCGATTGTGGAGTATCTTCGATGTTGCCGAAGTTGCGCTGCTTGATGGCCGGTGGCGGAGGTGGTAGTGCTGGCGGAACGTTGTCCACTCGTGGGCGTTTCTTCGGCGTTTCGCCCGCGAGGTCGATGAATGTATCTCCATCTCCTCCTTGATCTGATGGTGGTAATCCGCCTCCACCGCAGTCTCCTCCTTCATGTGGTGATCCTTCGCCCCCTCCTCCTGGTCCCGGTGGCTGTGGTCCATCAGGAGGTGGGGGCTGGTCAGCTGGTGGTTGTCCTGGCGGTGGTGGTGGCTGATTGCCGTTCATGGCGTTGAGTACCTGTCCCCAGGGCACGAGCTCTGAGGCAGTAGCGTGGCGTAAATGTCCCCGGTTGACCTTGGCGGTGGTGGAACGATGGCTGACCCATACGTTCGAGGTGCCCTCGAAGCCAATGATGATGCCGGGTCCATGCCACTGCAAATCCCATTCGCGCTTAGGCTTGCCGTTCCCCCTCCAGTAGTATATCTGGTCCCCCGTTTGATAGATATCCGACGCGTGCTGAGCTCCATCCGCACGCGATCGTGCGAGTAAGGCCCGGGATAGGGACTGGTTGAAACGCAGATGCTGGATTGACGTCTGGGCTGCCTTCATGAGGGCAATCCTCTCAGAGAAGGACTTGTCAGAGACCACTCTCGTGCAGCGAGAGTCTCCCAGCGCTATCCAGCAGGCAATAGGATAGTTGAAGTCCACGTCCGAGTACCCACTGTGCCGGTGAATACCCACTGGCATTGATTGAGCTATTCATAGCCCAGCAGACAGCGGCGAGCAGCCACTGGATCTTGTGGGCGTTCGCGGGCTGATCGAACCTGATGCTGAACTGGTCGATCAGCTTCCTGGCGTGGACCTTCCACATGCCGCCGTGCCTTCCCACGGTGGCGTTCTGTTGCGGCGTAGCCGCGGCAGTAGTCATAAGGCGACAGCCCATGTCCTCGAGTTCCTTTGAGAACTCCCTCTCAAACTCGCCTCCTCCATCGAAAAGTACCCTTTGTGGTGCCCCAAACAGTGTAATCCAAATCTGCAAAAGCCTCGCGAATACAACCGAGGGGTGTCTTGAAGAAACTGTACCACATAATGTAAATCCAGAAGCGAGGTCGACCACATTGAGAAAAACCAACTGATTGCCGGCGTAGTCGGCGAGAGTGAACAAGTCCACTCCAATGGAACCATTGAAATTCCCAATCTAGCTTGATTCTCCCAGGTAGATGAGGTAGGGGTCGCCGATGGGCGGCGCAGACTTCGCAGTGCAGGTTGAGTGCCATCTCGTCCGCTCTTTGGGATCCACCCGTCACTCGGATGGCCCGGGCCAGCGCGTCGTTGGCAGGGTGCCCCGTGTTGACGTGGAGCTGCAGTATGGCGGACTTGAGCGTCCGCTCCTCCGCTGCCGTCAAGGCTGGCTCTGCGGGGGCTGTCGGGGCAGGCACTGTCCTCCTCGCGGCTCTCCGTCTCGGTGGTTCCGCGGGGTTTGCCTCGCGGTGCTCGGTCACGTTTCGTTTTTTTTTTTGTTCTTTTTTTTTTCTTTTTTTTTTTTTTTTTTTTTTTTTTTTTTTTTTTTTTTTTTTTTGGTTTTTTTTCTTTTTTTATTTTTTATTTTTACTTTTTTTTTTTTTTTTTGGATTTTTGTTTTTTTTTTTTTTTTATGTTTTTTTTTTTTTTTCGTTTTTTGTTTTATTTGTGGTTTTTTTTGTTTTGTTTTTATTTTTTTTTTTTTACTTTTTGCTTTTTTTTGTTTTTTTTTTTTTATGTGTGTGGTTGTGGTTTTTTTTTTATTTGTTTTTTTTTTTTATTTTTATTTTTTTTTTTTTTGTTTGATTTTTTTTGTTATTGCGTTTTTTGTTTTTTTTTTTTTTTTTTTTTTTATTTTTTTTTTTTTTTTGACGAAGCTGCTTGACCAGCATGGCGACGAGCTTATCAGTGTAGTTCTCGCTGTCCTTGGCGAGCTTGCCACGGGCCTCGACGTGTTTGTGTAGGCCGTTGCAGAGCTTGTGCAGCGAGTTGTCGATCCCGTAGTGGTCGGTGATAATCCTCCACGGCTTCTTGATCGCGTCCCCGTTCCTGGTCTGAAGGCCGTAAGCGCAGCCATCGAAGTCGATGATGCGCGGGAGCTGATCCTCCAGCTTCTTCGCGGTGTAGTTCTTCCTGATCCCAGCCGTCGCTGTAGCGCGGCCACTCGAAGGAGACCGCGAGCTGGCTGCCAAACTCCTTCCGCAGGCGGCTCATTAACGCCAGGAAAAGGTCGATCATCCTGGCGGAATACCTCCGGTCCTTTTCCAGCTTCTCAGCCTTGCGGGGGTCGATCTTCAGGATGAGGCGCTGCAACGTGGTCCATGGCGTGCATGGAAATGCGGCATGGACCCGTGCACTCTGGCCCTTCCGCAGGTTCTTCCGAATTTTCTTTTTTTTTTGTTTTTTTTTTTGTTTTTTTTTGTTTTTTGTTTTTTTTTTTTTTTGTTTTTTGTTTTCTTTTATTTTTTTGGTTTTTTTTTTGTTTTTTTTTTTTTTTGTTGTCCTCGAGCTTCTCGACGATGGGCTTCCGAGAGAGGTCATATCCAGGAAGACCGCAACGTACAGCAGCTCCTCCACTCTCGATCCTCTTCGCACTGAGCTTGCTGTCGGGGTTGCAGCACCACTCGTAGAGGATGGTGGTGTTGCTCGAGATTCCGCTCGAGCTCGTAGTTGACTTGGCCAGGTCAGCCTTGAGCACCTGGCTGACTGTGTGCGGCTTAACGCCGCTCTTGTTGGTGACGATGGCCGACCGCTTGCCGGCGGTCACCTGTAGCCTTGTCCCCTTCTTGAGCCGACGTACCTTCATCTGCTCCTCCTCCACGATGTTGACCTCCTTCGGGTCGCTGTCGTTCTCGATATCCAGCGTGACCGAGTTGCCGAAAACACACTCGGAGCAGAACCCGAGGCGGCAACAGTCTGTATAGGACTTGGCGCCGCAGGCCACGCAATCGTCGAGGGGCTCGGCGATGCAGGTAGTAGCCGAAATCATTGTTGCAGCAAGCGTCGGCGGCGCGACCGCCGTCGAACAGCAGACCAACGCAGAGCTTACGGCGGCCATGAGCCTTGAGCTGCCGCCGCGTCGCTGTTGAAGTCGTCTCGGTACATTGAGCTCCTTCTTGGGAATGAGTCTCGTGATATTCTCGAGCAAGTTGCTCGCCTTCGCAGTGAGGTTGGCCGTGGGCTTCGGGGCTGGCCGCTTGGCGATGCTCTTAGTACTAACAGCCTTCGGTCCAACTCGTGGCCCGCGCCCTTGATGGCGAGCCAGTCCTCCGGGTGGAGGTCGATCGCGGGATGTCCTGCGCTGCTCGTGATGAGCTTCTGGGAATGGTTCCCGATGCGGATCTGTTCCCGCCAGAGCGAGATGTCGATCTTGCTCGGCTGAATGAAGTCCCGGCCGATAAGCAGGCCGAGCGTGGGGCTGTCCACGACGCTGAATATTCTGCGACCAGCGCGTCCACACAGGACGAGTGGGGCTGTGACGCGCAGCTTGCTCGGGAGCGTGCCGCCGTTCCCGAACCTGTAGACTTCGTTCTCTGGCTCCTCCAGGATCTGGTCGGCCAGACCCATCTTGGTGAGCTTCTCCTTGTACTGCTTGTACCAGCTGAGGCCGCCAACGCAGAAGAGACAGGCAGTGTCGATCACGCCGACGCCGTCGTCGTTGGGCTTCTCGCCAGCGTTGGTGGTGTTTATAGTGGGCAAATCTGGTACCACGCGCTCGGAGACCAGAGTCTCGGGGGGCGGAGTAATCGGACCTTCTGGATGAAGAATCACTTCTTCGTCACCGAACTCCACGTGATTCTGGTCGTGGACCTGCTCGGTGATGTTGGCCTGGCGGTGCGAGCGACCTCCGCCGCCTCGTCCTCCGCCCTTTTGCTTAGAATTTGGGGCGAACTTTCGAGCGCCTGGTGTCGGGCACTCCTTGTCACCGGTCCAGTGCCCCGCCTCGCCGCAGTCCCAGCACTTGGAGTTCTTCTTGCGCTGGTCCACGCGGCCTTGTAGCTTGCCCGCGGGTCGGCGCTTGGGCGAAGCCTTCCCGCGGCCCTTGATAGCCTCCCGGGCCGACCGCATGGTCGCCATGGCCTCGGGAATCGCGGCGAGCTCCGCCGCGGCAGCCTCCACCTTGGCAGAGTCGTCCCGATCGAACACCTCGCCGAGGTCGTAATTGGACTGCTCCAGCTCGGCGCTGAAGGCCTCGAGCTCCTGGCGCACGATGTCCTGGACGTCTGCCTCCGTCTCGTTGTCGTCGCCGTCCTCCGAGTCCTCATGCTCGTCTTCTGGCTCGTCAGCGATGTTGGCTGAACGTGCTCGGCTTGGCGGCGAGCGCTGCCAACTACTGTTTGATCGCTGCGGCCACGATCGTGACGGCAAGCTTGCGCGTCGTTCAGATGTGTGGATATCGGGGAACATGCGCACCAGCAGGCCCCTGATGCGCTGAAATGAGTAGTGCTCGTCCGGCAAGTTGCCCGCGACGCGCTCACGGCGCTCGGCCGTGAGCCCAGCCTTGCGTAGCAGGAACCAGCCGGCCACGTCGTCAAGCGTAGTGAGGTCAACCTCGTTCTCACGTAGTTGCTGTAATCCCGCCTCGAATCGCACGAGCCAATCCGTCATGCGTTTCTCAGCCCCCCGGCGGCTGATGGTGTTTGTGTCGACTCCCCCTCCCCGCCGCGGTGTTGAAGATGTCGGTAATGACACATCTAAGCGTCGCTCCCTTTCTGCACCCTTGAGCCGGGGTAATTGCGAGCAGTGCAGCCTGGCATTAGCCACGTTCTCGATGCCCTTCTGGTTTTTGCGATCGAGTTCTTCTCGTTCGCATCCTCGATGCGTCGTCCGGCGCGGTCGTGGAGTCCTGCTCGTCATATTGAGAGCGGCCGACTGGCTGTCCCGTCAAACGCAGGACGAACTTCGATGCCAAACTTTTTTTTTTTTTCATTTTTTTTTTTTTTTTTTTTTTTTTTTTTCTTTTTGTTTTTGAATTTTTTTTTTTTTTTATTTTTTTGTTTTTTTTTCTTTTTTTTTAGCTTTTTGTGTCACTTCCAAATTCTCACTGAGCTTCCACAATTTTACCTCCTGTTTGTAATCTCGCCATTTCGCTGGATTTCCATTCCAGCTTGGTATCACTGACTGGTTGTGTGTGAACTCCGTCATCTTGACACCGTCGTAGGTGAAGTATGTGGCGTCGCTGACACCGAGGTAGGAGAAGTATATGGCGTCGCTGACACCGTCGTAGTAGAAGTATATGGCGTCGCTGACACCGTCGTAGGAGAAGTATATGGCGTCGCTGACACCGTCGTAGGAGAAGTATATGGCGTCGCTGACACCTGTTTCGTAGTGGGAGAATTTATGTGGCGTTGCGTTCCGCGTGATGGCCAGGGCTGCAAGTCGGCACTGCTCCTCGCGTTCTCGGAGGTGCACGTCGCCACGTGCATGCGGCGATGGGCGATCTGCTCGCGCCCGGTGCGCTGCGGCGCGGGCTGACAGCGTAGCCTCGGCAGGAGTGGGGGGAACTGTGAGCAACTTGCCAGGGCTGCGCGCCCCATCACGTCAACGCAAGGCAGACGCGGCGGAGACCGCCGCACGAACGTTGTGAAAGAGGAAGAAGGAACAGGTGGTACCACGAACTCACGACCTGGCCAGCCTCTCGGTGTACGACTCCACGAACTACAAAGATGGGCCCGCCGTGAGTTCCACGTCGGCAATTCTGGACATGCTCTTACACAGCAAGGCCGTGGCTCCGGATAAGCTGTTCGAAATCCCCGCCGCATCCTTTTCCCTCAGCGACACGGAGAACTTGCTGACCAAGGCCGGGGACCGCGTGTGGGCGTCCGTGCGCATGTCCGACTACACCGGTTCGGTCGACGCTAAGATCACGGAGGCGGCTGCCCTCGCGTTGACGGGGTGCGCTGACATGGCCGAGTTTCAAGACGAGGTCGCGCAAGGGTCCATGACGTGGTCTCGGGCACGCGTCCGCGCAACGCTGCCTGCCTCCCCTGGCGCCAAGGACGACCAGGTTAACGAGACGCGCCTTGCTATCGTGTCGGCAGAGCCTTGCCTTTCACGTCACCGTGCCATTGCCTCGCCCGCAAACGACAGCCGCCTTGCCCGACTACAGCCCGCGCCATCTCGATGAGTGCCACGGGGAAGCTCTGCGTCGCTATCGGCTCTTCGCGGTTCCTGGCCAGCGGGGCCATCCTACTCGTCGAGGCCACGAAGGACCCAGACACCACCCCGCGCGACGACGGCTTCGCCATCACCCACTACGTCACAGACGTAGCGGAGACCGACACCGAGCAGAAGACTGCCTGGAAGGCGACCGCGGCTTGTCCGACAAGGCGTCTGGGCCGGTACGCCTTGACCAAAAAGGACCGGGCGCGTATCTTGGTCACTTTCGTCAACGCGACGGACTCCGAGCTCGCTGTCGCCGACGCGTGGAAGCTTGCGCCCGGCATCGACCCCGACGCGTTCACGGCAGAAATTGCCGCGGCACAGAAGTCCTCACCAAACGCCTCACGCGCAGCCAAGCGCAAGGCCGACGTCGACTCAGCGACTTCTTCGGCCACGCCAAAAGCGGATCCACGAGCGTTCTGTGGCCCCCGCGAAGCATCGCTGAGTGAACCGCTCCGGACGCAACTCCCCTGTCTTGGTCGCGCCTCCCGGGGCTTGCCCCTCTTCCCACCCTCTGGTTTATCGTCTCTGCCCGCCCTCTACATCTCTTTTTGCATTCCGCCATCCAACCACGCACCGTCTTCAGCCCGCGCTGCTGGGCCGTGCCGTTCTAATACGGGGCCGTCCTCCATGAGTGTGCATCGGCGGTTGGAAGGAATGTGGACGGAAGCGATTCCAACAGGTACATCGGTTTCGGTTTTGGTTCGTGTCCATGGAGCCCTAAAGGTCGCCCCCCCAAGCGCGCCTTCCAGGTTGCGCTGATGTTGTCCCGATGGCTGCCCCGGTGGTTGTCCCGATGGTTGCCCCAATGTTTCTCCCGACGGTTCCCCCGATGGTTCTCCCGATGGGCGCCGATGGTTTTGCCCCGATTGTTTTGTCCCGCTGTTGTTCCGACGGCGTCCGATGTGTCCGAGGTTGTCCCGATGTTGTCCCAGTGGTCCTGCCGGAGGCGATCGTTGTCCGATGGTTTCTCCTGGTGCTTTTCTATTGATGGTTGTCCCGATGGTTCTCCGATGGTTGATCCGATGGTTGCCCCGATGGCTGCCCGATCGTTGCCCCGATCGTTGTCCGAAGGTGGCCCGGGACGGTTGTCCGATGATTGGGCCGACGCTTGCCGGATGGTTTGCCTGGTTGTCTGCCGACGGTATGCCCATTTATGCTTTTCGATGGTCGGCCCAATGACTGTTTCGATTTGTGGTTGGCCCGTGGCTGTCCTGATGGATAGTGGTTGCCAGATGGTTGTCCGATGGTTCCCCCGCTGGTTGTCCCGATTGTTTGCCCCGATGGTTGCCCGATCGTTTGTCCGGATCGTTGTCCCGAAGGTGGCCCCGACGGTTGTCCCGATGATTGTGCCGACGCTTGCCCCGATGGTTGCCTGGTTGTCTGCCCCGACGGTATGCCCGATGCTTTTCCCGATGGTCGGCCCAATGACTGTTCCGATTTGATGGTTGCCCCGATGGATGTCCTGATGGATAGTGGTTGCCCCGATGGTTGTCCCGATGGTTCCCCCGGTGGTTGACCCGATGTTTGCCCCGATGGTTTGCCCGGTGGTTCCCCGATGGGTTGGACACAACGATTGTCCGATTTGTTGACGGTTCTTCTGATGGTTGTCCTGTAAATAGGGGTTCCGATGGCTGCTTTTTGTGAAAATATTGTTATTTTTTTTGGATGGGTATTTATTATTATGTGTTTTTGTTTTTTGTTGGTTTTCTGTTTTTTTTTTTTGTTTTTCTTTGTTTTTTTATTTTTTTTAGTCCCAATGATTGTCCCGATGGTTGTCCCGATGGTTGTCCTGGTGGTTGCCCCAGCGGTTGTCCCTATGGTTGTCCCGATGGGTGTCCCTATGAATCTCCCGATGATTGCCCCGAAGGTTTGCCCGATGTTTGTCCCACTGGTTGACCCGGAGGTTCTCCCGATTGTTCTCCCGATGGTTGTCCCGACGGTGGTTGTTTCGGATGGTTGTCCCAACGGTTTCCCGATGAATGTCCCAATGGTTGATCCGATGATTGTCCAGATGGGTCCCGCAGATTGTTCCGATGGTTGTCCCGATGGTTGCCCGGATGGCTGTCCGATGGTTGGCCCGATGGTTGTCCCGACGTGATGGTTCTCCCGATAGTTGTCCCGATTGATGGGTGTTGTCCCGGTGCTTCTCACGATGGTTGTCACGATGGTCGTCCTGTTTGTTGCCCCGATGGTTGTCCGGGTGGTTGCCCCGATGGTTCCCCCGATGGCTGTTCCGACGTTTGTATCGATGGTTGTCCCGATGTTTGTCCCGATGGTTGTCCCGATTTTGTACTCCTGGTTGTCCCGATGCTTGCCCCGATGGTTGCCCTCATGGGTGCCGTCATGGTTGTCCAGATGGATGTCCCGATTGACATATACCTGTACAAACCTATTAGTCCGACGTGTATATGTGAACATTTATTTCGATATATATATGGTTACTTTTTGAACGACCGGTTTATGGACAGGTGTGTGTAAATATATACATATATACAAGCATGTAGACATATACACATATATATATATATGTGTATCGAAGCACGTCTAGATATATTGATACATATACGTAGTACGATAAGGATTTCGAACAATAGATACAAAGGGAAATCGATATATACAAAGATAGACAGACGGGCAGATGTGCGCGACAATGCTAGGCACGAAGACACCACCACAGAACCAAGAGCCATCGCAAATCGACCGCCCCCCTGACCTTTCCCCAAGAAATAACCCTTATCGGCCGAAGAATGCTCCTCTCGGTAACCCTAGTAGTATCACTTCACGACGTCGCACGGGCGAACCCCGTTCCGCACACAATCAAAATTGGAGTTCTGAGGACTTGAACCCCACGACTCATTGGGACGGTTCCGTCCTGATACCTTACTTCCCACCATAATCCCATGCCTGGAAACGTACACTCTTCGCATCCTTGGGACATTTCCATCCTGACAATGGGAACTCGTTCCAAGGCACCATGCCTGGAAGGTTCAACCGTACGAACCCGTGCGATTGTTGCATTTGTTCAACCGACTGTGCCCGCCGCTAACGCGAGAGCTGCGCTTTCAAACAGCACCGCCGTCCATCCGTGCCACTGCTGGACCCTTTCAAACCAAACATGCGCGGCGTTACGGCGAGAGCTGCTTTTCGAAACGATCCAATGCGTGAAGGGTTTTGTTCGGGTGCCTTGTTCCCGTTGAGCGCGCTCTCCCATATTCGCCTCCACTTGTTCACACCGTGCCTCTTTCTGATGGGTGCCTGCGCGTAGCTTTGTTTTGTGATGGCGGCGCGGAGCATCACCCGCATTTTAAAGAGCAGCCCCTAACCAAAAAACATAACAAAAAGAGGTGGGACCTTGAACCGGCCTGCCTCCTAGGGCTGTTGTGTTCCCAATGCGCAACGTGAAAAAAAAGCATCGCCAACCGTCGCAGTCATCCCATCAAGGTTTGCGGCATGCGATGCCACATTCCTTTGGCCCTGAGGCTTCATTTCGATTCGATGCCCGGCCTTACCTCTCTGGCGTTCTCCTGCTGCTCCTCCTCCTCCGTCGGAGACGGATCCGGGGCGGAAGGCTGCCCCTGGGGAGGACCTCCTCCTCCTCCCCCTCCCCTTCCTCCTCCTCCTCGTCCTCCTCCTCCTCCTCCTCCTCCCTCCCTCCCTCCCTCCTCCTCCGCGCCGCGGGCGTTCAAGGTGGAACGCCGCCCATGGTCCGGGATCGTCATATGTTGAACGATCCGGCTCATCGGGAAGTCCCGATCGTTGAAGGTCGACCGATCCACGCGGTGTCAGAAGCCAGCGCCGACGTCGTCGCGACGGGAGCCTGCCGTACATGGTTGGCGTTGTCCAGCAGCCCCCGTTTTGAGATGGCTTGTGGCTGTGCTGCCTGGCTAACGACCCTTCCCCGCTCGCGGGGGTCCTGGCAACGGTTCCCGCGCTTCCGTGTGCGCGCGTGGCAGTCAGCCCTCTTTGGTGATCCGAATTTGCACAACGTCCATGATGATCGATTCGACTTGATGACGCCCGGTCATACGTATTGATTCATATTCCGCGGCGTGAGCGCGTTCAACACGCGTTCCTTCGCGTGGAGGCCTCTGCGAGCCGATTGTGTGAATCGTGCGCAGATCTGTACTTCCAAGAGCGTACTGTCACAGAGGCGTGGGCCCCTGGAGGGCCGCAGACTGGCGCGAACTAATTTCGCACGAAGCTGAACTCGCACGAACTGAACTCGTCTGAAGCTAAGCTAACGCGAACTGAACTCGCACGAAACTGAACTCGCACGCAGCTGAACGCGCACGGACTGGACTCGCACGGGCTGAACTCGCACGGACTGAACTCGCACGCGTTGATCTCGCACAACTGAACTCCCACGCTGTAGAGCCCTAGACGCTGTAAGTGTTGCATCTGCGTGCGAGTTCAGCCGGTGCGAGCTCAGCCGGTGCGAGTTCAGCGCGTGCGAGTTCAGCGCGTGCGAGCTCAGCGCGTGCGAGTTCAGCTCCGTGCGAGTTCAGTCCGTGCGAGTTCAGCCGGGCGAATTCAGTTCGTGCGGGTTCAGCGCGTTCGAGTTCAGCTTCCCGCCTTGGAGCCTCCTGGGGACCCCCTTGAGAGTCCAAGGGCCCTCCCTCGGTGCGGACGGCCGGTTTTTTCAACTCGAGGCCCCCCTCTTTGGCCCCCTCGTGCGGTGGTGTCGGGGCGCTCTTGGAGCCTGAGAAGTCCCGCGTCTTACAACAACCATCAGAACATCAACGATTCGGCTTGGGGCCTGTGGGGAGGCGCAGGCGTCTTGGAGGCCTCTTGGGGCGGCTTTGGTTCCCTCGGGGCGGAGGGCTCGAACTTTCAGTTCGTCGTTCCCCTCTTGGGCCTCTCTTTGGGCCGTCTGTGGGCCGTCTTGGAGCGTCTCCCTGTCGGGGCTGCTTGGGCCGCCTTGGAGCTTCGGAAAGTCGAACAGGCGAGGCGTCCAAGATCTTGGGGAAAAACCGCCTATGACGCAATAGTTTGTACCTTTTCGGGCTCTCCGGGAGGGCCTCTTGGAGCCATCTTGGACTGTTTCGGAGCACTTGGCTTCTTGGACCTCTTGGAACCATTCGGCGGGGCGCGGGCAAGCGCCCATGCCTGGTGCCATTGGCTGGGGGGGGCCCTGTCCAGCGCCGGGCACATCCCGCGCCGCAAGAGGATGAGCAAGCACATGGTCAAGCAGCGCGCTGGCGGGCTGCCTCTAGCCCGTGGCACGGCGCTTCGCGGAGGAGCGCCCGTTGGCCTCGTCGCCGCGGCGCCCCCCGGGGTGCCCGGCCCACGGCGCAGCGCGACATTTGGCGCGGCAGTGCCCCGCCACGACGCTCGGGCGCACCGAGTGGGAGGCTAACGGCGACGCCGACGAGAGGCGACCACCCGATGACATCCACTTGGGGGCCATCGTCGACGTGGCCAGCCTGAGCGCGACGGAAGACCCCCTCTGGTCGCGGGCGCTAGCACCGGAGCACAGGAGGGCCCCCCCTCTGCCAGCGGGGGACAGGACGGCGCGCAAGGAACGTCGAGCCGACCTGGTGGGTCGACCACTCATGGGCGACCTGTTCACGGACGGCAGCGTCGTGGACCCGGGCCTGGTCTCTGCGCGCGGCGGCTGGGCGGTGGATGTCGCGGGGCAGGGCGCCGAGGCCGTCAGCCTCTTCGGCCCGCTGCCCTGGCCCTAACCGCAGTTATCGGGCGCTGCGGAGATCGCCGCGGCCATCGAGGGGCTCCAGAACTGCGCGCCTCCAGTCAGGATCTACGCGGACTGCGAGCTGCTCCCGGGCGGGTTCGCCGCGGGCAAGGCGCGGCGCCTTCAGTGGCACAGGCCCTGCAGAGAGCTATGGGCGCGCCTCTGGGCGGCGGTCGAGGACATCGGCATCGGCGGCATTTTCATCCACAAGGCGCGCAGCCTGCGCCAAGATCGACTTGTCCAGGAGATATTCCGCTGGCTGGGCGCCGCAATGCAAGGGGGCGACGCAGAGTTGACGACAGAGGACGGACGTGGCGGGCCTGGCATGGCTGCTGCGAGGCGCGACTGGCGCGGACGCAGGATGCGCTGGAGGAGTCAATGTTCGTTCCGCGACTTCTCGCGGAGGACGCGCGGTCGGCGCGGCGCGTGGCTCGAGGTCGGCAGCGACGCTGCCTGGGCTTATCAGGAGTGCGCAGGACGCGGCGCAGCTATCTCGTGCTCGCGGGCGTCGGAATTCGAAGGGGCGTCGGGCGCGGTCGCAGCGGCCGCGGCGCTCCTCACCGCAAGCGCAGCGCTGCTCTCCAGCCGGGCCAGCGGTGCGCAGGGCGCTGCCGACGACGGCGATGGACGAGCTACTGGCGCCGCGGGAGCCGCATCTAGCAGCGGCAGTGCGGCCTCGGCGCCTCGCGCGCAACCCGCGGCGCAGCCGGCGCCGCTGCCGCCGCCCGAGTTGCCTCCATGGCGGGGGCTTGACGCGCGCGACACCCGCGAGCTGCGGCGAGCAGGCGCCCACCTTTTCCGCGCAAGTGCGGCCGCTGGACGCGGAGTCGTGGGTCGGCGGGCTTCGCGCAGGAGTGCCCGAAGGCCCCCGAGAACGACGGGCAGAAGGCGGTGCCCGGCCGCCTTGAGCGCGGGCTGCAGCCAGCGGGGCAGGGCAGCACCGGTGACCGTGAGCCCTATCGGCGCCTGCGCAGGCGCATAGACGGCTGAGCATTCTCACCGCTTCGGGCACGAACCGCGCGCGCAACTTCGCTCGCGCGCGGGATCGGGCTCGAGGCCGATGGCAATGCAACAGTCCAGGCGGGGCCAGGGCCTAGGGGGCACGTTGCGCTGCTGTCGGTTTGGTCGCAGCGATGCTTCCTGCAGCCCTCGTTCGCCCGCCGCGCGCGCGTGGCCCCGTCTCGGTGCATGCGCTCCGGCTGGCGCAGGTCGCTGCGGAAGCTGAACCAGGTTTTTAAATTCGCCGACTCACGGAATCGGGCTCCGATGCCAGCGGCAATGCAACCAGTCCTGGGAGGCCAGGCGCCAAGGGGCAGGATGCGATGCTGCTGGTTCGGTGTTTGAAGCGGCATGGCTGCGCCCGGCGCCGCCTCGCTCGCAGCCTTTTGCTGCCGCGCGCAGCCGTCGTAAGCAGGGGCTGACCCATGCGCGCGGGCTCGCCGACGCACGGGATCGGGGCCCGAGGCCAGCGGCCATGCAACTACGTCCAGCAGAGGCCAGGTGCCAAGAGACACGTTGCGTTGCTGTCGGTCCTGTCCCTTCGGCGTGCGCCTCTCTCCGCCTTCTGAAGCCCGCTATTGTAGCAAGCTCGGTGCTAGTGCATGGCCTGCCACGATGAGTGGAAGCTGAACCAGGTGTGTAGGTCCACTTACACATGGGGTCGGGCTCCGTTGCCAGCGGCGCTGCGACAGTCTTGTCTATCTAGGCCTCTGGCCTCAGGGGAGTGTCGCGATGCTGTTGGCGAGGTGCGTCGCGGCGCGTCGTCTGACGCGCACTTTTGCGCCCGCCCGCCCATCTGTCTGGCGCGGGGCGCCCTTCCACATGAAGCGGCGCGTCCTGTGCCCTGCCTGTCTCGCAGCCTCTGGCTGCTCTCGCGATCGCAGTCCTCAGCGGGCACTGACCTAGTTGCGTAGGTTCGCTTGCGCACGGGATCGGGCTCCGCCGCGTGATGCCCTCGGCAATTCAACGAAGTCCAGCAGTGGCCAGGTGCCAAAGGACTTGTTGCGATGCCGGGGGTAGGCCTTCGCTACGCTGCACGGCGCGCTTGTGCATCGCCGCGGCCCTTTCGGCCTGCGACGGCTCAGCTGTCGAGCGGAAGCTGAGCTAGCTGCGTGGACTTGCCGACGCATGGGATCGGTTTCCGTTGCTAGTGGCACTGCGACACCCTGTTTAGGCTCGGCCTTTAGGAAGTGTTGCGATGCTGGTGGCGAGGTGCCGTCCTAGGCGCGTCGTGTTCGACGCGCGTCTTGCCTGGCTCGCCATCCGACCGGCGCAGAACGCCCTTCATATCGCGGAGACTGACCCGGGAGTGAGGGTTCGCCCTCACTCGGGGTCGGGCTTTTTTTTTTTTTTTTTTTCCTATTTTTTCTTCTTTTTTTTTTTTTTTCTTCTTTTTCTTTTTTTTTTTTCTTTTTTTTTTTTTTTTTTTTTTTTTTTTATTTTTCTTTTCTTGTTTTTTTGTTTTTTTTTTCCGACCATCGGCAATGCAACCAGCTACCCAGTTTGAGGTCAGGAGCCTTTTATTTTTTTATTTTTTTTTTTTCTTTTTGTTTTATTTTTTTTTTTTGTTTTTGTTTTTTTTTTTTTTTTTTTTTTTTTCTTTTTATTTTGTTGGGGGTTTGTCGCGCTGCCGTTGGAGAGGTGTAGTCGAGCGCTCGCTTCTTCCGGCGTGCTTGCGCGCTTCCGCTCAATGTAGTTGCTGACGCTCTGCCCGCTCAAGTCCGCGACAGCATGCCCTGCCCGTCGCTCTGGCGTGGAGGGCGACCCGAGCGCGCATGCCCGCCCGCGCTCTGGTTCGATCTCCGCAGGCTCGAGGAGCAACCGCGTCGGGGCAGCCTGGGGCCAGGGGCCCAGCTGCTTCTCAGGCGCGGTGTGCAGCAGAGCTGCGTGCCAGCCCGCTGGGTCGGCAGCCGTGCCTCTGTGCTAGCTGTCCAGCGTGCTGAGTCGCTTTGACAGCTGGGATCACTCGACCGCTTGCCTCGGCTGTGGCGGATGATTGCTCTCGGCGCTCAGACGAATATGCGTGTGTGCGCCGAGGCGCGCGAGAATGGGCGTTGCCTCCGCAGGGCCAAAGGGAAACGCCTCGGTCCGAGGGGCAGTGCGAGCTAGGAGCTCCTGACCCCTCCAGCCGCGAGGATCATGATGATGATGATAATCATCATCATCATCATCATCAGCATCCTCATCCTCATCCTTCTCTCGCTTCCTCTCCCATGCGATACCATGCCCGAACCATGCCGTACCATTCCCACCATTCCATACCATACCTGCCATACCATGACCTACCATACCGTGATGTACCGTGCCATACCCTACCATACCGTACGCACCACACCATGATATACCATGACATACCATACCGTGATGTACCGTGCCATACCGTGACATACCATACCGTGATGTACCGTGCCATGCCATGCCATACCATACCGTGATGTACCGTGCCATGCCCTACCTCTTCTTCCTATGCCCCAGCCCCGATCGGGGTGACCCGGCAGGCCGCGCGTGCCCGGCCGATGAAGCCGCAGGCGACGGCGCCCATGTCTTGGGGGATTCGCAAACGGCCAGCGCCGCAACCCTGGGCGCTGGAGCTGACCGACACAGATGCCTCTTGCCTCCAACCAGGCCAGACGTGACACACCATCACATGGGGCTGGCTCTGGAGGCGCAGGTCGGGGACTACCTCCTGTGCAGAGACAACGTCGGCGCCCCCAGCATGGGGTGGCACTCGAGGGAAGACGAGTGCCGGGTCCGCCCCGCGCTTGATGTCTCCCCGAGCGCCTGTGTACAAAGCGCGGCCGCCGCTTTGACTCTGCGCTCAAGTACCGTTGCCAGCAGCGGGGCGTCGCGAGGCGCGGCGGCAGCAGCAAGAGCGCCAGGAACGCGGCGGCGAAGGAAAGGGCAAGGGCGGAAAGCGCTCCAGTGACGATTTGACCCTCGGGCGGCCACTCCCGCATGCGGGGGCTCTGGCGGCCGCGGTGCCATGGGCCGACGCGGGCGACGCGCCCCCGCGGGCGCGCGATGCAGCGGCGCCCAAAGGACTGGTGGCACCATGGACCACGACGGCCCGTGGCGCCGCTGTGCCCCGAGCTCGTTCGGCTCTGGCGGCGGCCCCGCCGCCTGCCAGCCCCTGGATGGGCGCTCCACCTGTGGAGCCCCTCCCTTTCCTTCTTCCTCTTTCACACACGTTCGCGCGAGTAGTTCGCCCTGGGTCGATCGCTGCCCTTCAAGGGGGCGCGCTCCCTGGCCCGCAATCGCCCGCGCCTATCAGGCGTTCTCGGCGGCGGGGTGCCCCCGCGGTGGCCCGCCCCTTCCCTGCGCTTAACCGGCGCCATGTGGCGCGTTCCCTTTCCTTTTCCAGCGGCGGCCCACTCACGCGTGCCTCCCCCTGAGAGTGGCGCGCCGGGTGGGCCCCCGCCCCGGCGCTCTTTCCTGGGCTCTGCCGGCCTGCCGCGCCTGCGGCTGGGCCTCAGCCGCGCCGCCCTGGGCCCGGTGCCCGCCCGGCCCGGCCGCGACGCGCGCGCCGGTCGGGCGGCGCGCTCCCCGCCCCTCCGTTTTCCTTTCGCTCGCCTTTTTGGTCCCGCCCCTCCCGCGCAGCCACGGCGCCCCCCGCGCTGCCGCCGCCGCCGCCGCCGCCGCCTGGATCTGGCTGGCGCATCCTGCCCCAGCCGGCGCAGCTTTCAGATGTCACGGGCCCCTTTGCGCCTTGGTTTGTAAGAATGTAAGATTTGTCGTTTTTTGTCTGATCGCATTGTCCCTCACTCGTGTGTGATGATGTACCTTGTCTATGGTTTCTGTTTCAATTTTATCTGGTTCACGATCACAGCCCATCTGAATTGCATTCGCATTGTAGCCGATGCGCTCCCAAGAGCAATTCTCTTGTATCAGCAATGTCCCCCTCCTGATCATTATTGGTTTCCCCCCGTCCTCTTCCTCCTCCGTATTTTTGGCTCAAATGTGTTGTGGCTGTGGCTATCCACCTTGCTTCATCATGCTCGCTGCGTGGCTCGCCGCTGACAGCGGGGGTGATGCGGCGGACGCGGCCGTCGAGGAGGCCGACGCCGCGGGCTGTCTCGCGGCGTGGCGCGCAGGCGGCGGCGCGGCCGCGGACGCGGCCGTCGAGGAGGCCGACGCCGGCGGCCTCGCGGCGTGGCGCACAGGCGGCAGCGCGGCCGCGGCCGCCGCTGGCGCAGCCGACGGAGGCGCGGAGCAGGCAGTCGAGGCCGCCGCGGCCGTCGGCGACGGCACCGCGGAGGCGGCGCTGCTGGCGGCGGCCTTGCCCGAGGGGCTGGACCGCCAGTTCCGCTCGGCAGGCGCGTGGCGGAAGGGGGCCGCGGCCCTCGTCCGCGGTCTGCTGGCAGGTCTTAGGGCAACCTAGAATTGAGGGGCGGGTGCAATTTTGGGGCAACTCAGTTTTGGGTCGTTTGGGAGCCGTCTTGGGCACTATTGGCCGTCGTCTTGTTTGGGCGTCGCCTCGGAATATAGTTTGGCCATCGTCGGCCGACTTGGAGCCACCTAGGGCGACCTCTTGGATGCGCCGCTCTTGCCTTCAGCACTTGCCCCCGTGGCCGTTTAGGTTCTGGCGCTGTGCGCGTCTCCGCCGACCAATCCAGAAACGATATATTCGATGAGGCGTGGGAGCACGCGCCAATAGAAATATCGGCGCCGACCGCGACATTGCACATGGGATCCGCGCGGTAGTTAGAAACAAAGTCAGGCCAAAGCGGGCGCGTGGGCGCCAGAACGGGCAGTGCGCGGTGTCGTGAGGTCTCTTGGGGGACCTGTCGTGGAGCTATTGGCCAAGGGATGCGACTGGGCCCATCGGGAGCATTATTGGGGACTTTTTGTGCGGGGTCGCGGGGCCATCTTGGGCGCCTTGGGGCGGTGCTGCATGCTTGTGGGACTGTCGGCACGCTTTGGTCCTCTTAGCGGGTTGGCGGACTAGGCAGGCGGGGGGGTCCTCGATCCCGCGCCCTCCTGAGGTCACGACGCTGCCGCTGGCGCGGCCCGAGGTTCCCCCCAGCACGTGGAGTCGGTTGGCCAGGCCGTGAGCGCAATCGTGTGCATGGCCGCCGCCAACCAACACTTGCCCCTTGATGATGCTGAATCAGCTCGTATCGTAGGCCTCGTCTCGTCCACAGAGGTTTGCACCAAGGGGAGTTTCAAGACCCAGGGAGAGGAGCACGGCGTTGACCGCCGAACCCTGCGGGGCATGAAGTGTTTGTTCTCGATTTGCTCGCTAGTGTTGCACTTTTTCATGGTGAAACTTTTGATCACAACCGTCATTGTAGATGTGATGAGACAGTTGGGGCGCGTCGTGTGCGCGATATTCACCACTCGGTTTGATGAGACCCCAATGTCGGTGATTGTTCCAGAGAATGCTAGTGACTCCATTCTGCCTCCAGGTTTCGAGCATCTTGCCAGCGCGCTGGCTGCTGATGATCCGTTATGGCGCGTAGGCGCTGCTAGAGATAAGGCCCCGACTAAGCTGTTGCAGGTGGAATGTTCGATGTCGTTGCTGGTTCATGTAAATGGCACGTACACTGTGTTTACGTTCGACGTGCCCGTGCCGATTTTAAATGTTGGGAGGTGCACGGCCGAGTGTTATTTTATCGCTTGCCGATTCGTCATGCAATTTGTGGGGTGGGACGCTATTGCTGCTCTGTGCAAGAGGGTATATCGCGTGAGCTGCACTGACGGTGATGCTGCCATTGCACGCGCAGAGCGCGCGCTTGAGCATGTGCTCGGCGCGCCGTCGTTGCGCCTCCTGTGTTTTGCCCACAAGGGCGCGACTGTGCGGGAACGCTCGGCAGTTCCTCTGAGGCTTGCTCACAGTTATATGGTGCATGCAGTGTTGTCGTTGAGATTTGGGAATCACAGAAAGGTGTTTCGAGCTGCAGCCCGATATGTCATCCTGGAACGCATGAAAATCATACGTGGCATGCCGTCCGCCGAGATGCGACGTGTTAACGAGAGGAAGCTTGACATGGTGCTCCCGAGAACAAAGGAGAACTTGTCATTGCGAGCCCTGTTGCTGGCCATGTGCGGCGGCGATTGGGACGATGAGGACGTCGTGGAGACGTATGTCCCAGCAGGGACGCCCGACGAGGTAGGCGACGCCAACATGTCAACGGCGCCGCACCGCGTCTGGCCGAGACAGACCCCGAGATTGGCATGACACCCCTCTTGCTTAAGCATGCGGGGTTCGACTGGTTTCGGGCGGCGGGCGGTCGGGGAGGGACTCTGGCGGCCTGGGAGCGGGTATGGGGGGGGTGGATGGGCGCCCATGCCAATCTCAGGGGGTACTCGGCTTGGCCAGGTGCGGGTTCGTTGGCAATTTGCCGTCGCCTGTTGTGTGGTCCAATCTCGTTTTGTGTTCAGGTTCGTTGATGCCGTAGTCAATCGCGAGCTTCACAGTTATCCTGGGAGAGGCTGGACCTGCTGGGAGAAGGGGCCCTCGTGGATTGGTGTCCTAGCGGTCGTGCATGGCCTCTTTGACCCCATCTACCGACGCTTCTGTAAGTTGCTCAAAGACGACGGCGGGCCTGCTGGGCATGTCCCCGCTGCGGGGCCACCCGCTGCAATTCCCGCCCTCGCTGACGGGGGTGGCCCTGCGCCCGCCATCGCTGACGACGTCGGCGCGGGCGGCGGCGGAGCCCTTGGCGCGGCGCCCCATGGCGGCGATGACGTCGGCGATGGCGCTCCAGCAGGCGGCGCTGGCGTTGCTTTTGCAGGTGCGATGGGGGTTGGCTCACTGCGCGCTTGCTCCGAGCATCACGCATGCCCCATGCCCGCCTGGCCGCAAGTGGAC
>CAUYUJ010005812.1:0-58342 GCA_963575745.1 Prorocentrum cordatum
AAAAAATGACGAGGACTGCCAGCATGGTGCTTGCGAGATTGTAGTACCCGATAGGAAGATATACGAGGTGAATCTAGCATCTTGAAGTCGTTCGTAGTAAAATTGTTCCACACCTCTGTCGAGTAGAGCAAATGGATGTTGCAAATCGAGTCGGTCAAGCACGTGTGGCTTATCGCTGTCGTAGAAGGAAACTTCTTGATCATACGCCTAATAGGACCAAACGCCTGGGCTTGCTTTGCGATAGCGAATTTAATCTTGTGCGAGTTCTTGGCCTGGGCATCGATAGGTGTACCCAGGTACTTGTAGGACTCTGTGAGATGCACTTGTAGATTCCAATGAGGTGTCTGTAGTCGAAGCTCGCCTTCCTGGCTAACTAGTCGAAAAAGCTCAGAGTCACGGCGATGCGGAATGAGCATGACGTTGGTCTTGGAGCGCTTGTAGTTGACTTGGAAGCCGTGAGAGACCATGACGAGGTGAATGTCGTCGAGCAATTGGCCAGCGATGTCGACGGTGGAACTGTCAGAATGGTTGCAGCCCAGGAAGATCGCATCATCGACGAAGGAGGCGTCCGCCAACTCGACTTGCTCAGCGGAGCGCGAGAAAATCATTTCGTTATCGGCCATAGTAATCGCTGTAGAGAGTCGCAAGGCGCGCATCTTGTCGCGGGCCAGTGCAAGAGGGGCGGCAAATCCAAGATTGAATATGGCATCAGCCAATGCCGAACCTGGGCGGCTCCCCCGCCGAGAGCGGGCAACTAGATCACCTTCCCGAGTGCCGAAGTGAGTTGCGCGGTGAGCTTCAATAAGTAGTGCAATCAGATGCGGTTCATGATCGATCTTGTCAATCGCTGCTGGCTGGGAGAGAACAAAAGTCACCATCGGCAGCATGGCGATGGGGAAATCGTGGTGCTGCTGGACGTAGTCTTCATCGTCCTTTAAATGTAAGGCAGGGAGGACCTGATGCCGAATCGTGGAATAGAAGGCAGAGACCAGGTCGAGAAAAACAATGATCCCATCCGCACGTAACCGAGGAAGCCCTGCTATATATGAATGTACCAAGTGGATAAGTTGAGTAGGGCCATGGCGTACTTGACCACCACATTGAGTATCATGAAGAAGGTGATGGAGGTAAGTCGCTAGCTGCCTCCTGATGAACTTATGCCATAGTTTGGAAATAATCGGGTTGAGCAGGATCGATCGAAAATAAGCGAGATCATGGTCAGGACCAGCACCTTTATGTAGCGGGTGTACTATGCCGTGCTTCCAATCGTAGGGCTCCTGCTGGTGAAGGGCGCACTTCATTAGGATCGGGTGGTAGATACGTGCGAGTGTCCTAGGTGCCGCAAGGAGAAGCTCAGGGAGTATACCATCACGACCTGGCGCTTTCCGACGCTTGAGGGTCGCAAAGAGCTCTGAAACCTGACCTATGCTCGGGACAAGATCTGGCTTCAGCTCGACCTGAGTGGGGTTATGATTGAGCTTGGAGTTGTAGTAAGTAATGAGCTCCGTGTTCGTCATGATCTCGGCGTCCTCTGTAGTGGCGAAATGCTCAATGATGATGCGGCTTTCGTCCTCGTCCGTCATGGCAGGGTGACCTGCGGTGTCCACCAGCATGAGGTTGCGCTCCTTGCGTCCCTTTCGTCCACCATAGCGTAGGATGGTCTTCAGCGTCCGCCATTCAGATAGGTGGTCTCCCGCTTCCGCGTGCTGCCGCATCTGAAGTCCAAGCCGTTCCAAGAAAGCACGTCTATCTTCTCGAACACATTCGCGAACAATACGCTTGGTGTTGTTGAGGAAAAGGGTGAGCTCATCTACGAAGTCCGTCGGGGAAAGGTCATGACAACACATAGCCTCAATGGCCAGGCGTAGGCGTTGAAGCTGAAGTTCCCAAGGGACGTCCGTCAAAAACAAGATACCATCGGCACGATGTCCGAGAAGATCAGCCCATGGGGGTCGCCGTTCGTCGTGGCAGGGGAGCCATCTCCTCGCACGCGAAACATACCTACGAAGCCGAACAAGGTACATCGTAGTAGATGAGACGTACCCTTTGATGGACGTGACGCGATCCATACTAAAGCAGGCTCTGGCTGCGTTCAAGACGGCGGAGTCGGCGAGCTGCTGGTGCAAGTTAACGTCCGTGTGCCAGGGGGGAATCTCGAGAGCATCCAAGATCGCACCGTACTTCTCTATCAACACGGGGTCTTGCATCTTCTCACGGTCGAGCTTTGTGCCAGGGTTGTTGGGCTTCGGTTTCATCACCTTCCATGCCAAATCAAGCACCACGGGATAATGATCATCAGAGGCCGCGTAGGAGTCAAAAGCATAGTCGACGAAAAAACGCGAAGTATGGTCGTGATGGTCACGTGACAGCATAATATAGTCCAAACGTCGAGGCCCATCCTTACCGACAAATGTATGGCCTGCTTCGTGCGGGTTGAAGGTGTTTTCGATATACAGGCCCTCGTCACTGGCGAACTTCAGGCAGGCGCGAGCAGCTTCATCTGCAACCGTGGGCGCACAGGCAGGATGCTCATGGCCCACTACGTTGTCCTCCAAGATCTCGGAGTAGACCGTGTGGTTGGGGATGTTGGCATTGCAGTCCCCAAGCAAAATGGTTGGTGGCCACTTCTCGGCAAGGCTACTAAGTTCTCGCCACCAGCTAGCAGGTTGAATTTCACGATGGCCTTTGTAGGGGGCATGCACAACATAAACAATCTCGTAGATACAGCAGGTCTCGATCTTTACGACCAGGACGCGAGGAGCTCTGTGTAGGACACGAATGTCCCCACGTCTAAAGTGCTTTGGTCCTCTGGGTCCTGTAGCATAAGCCTTGGTCATGTTGATGAGTAGGCTGACTCCAAGCTGTTGTTCAGGCTGCCCTCCACCTACGATAAGAAATCCATCTCTGAGGACCCCATCCTCAAGAATCGGCGTCTCCTGGCACCCAACTAGGTGCGCCCCCATGTCCTGCAGCTGCAGGCGGAGCGCACGTGGACGGAAAGCTCGCATCTGGCCTGTCGGATGTCGCGGTTCGGGTGCCTCCATCGCAATGTTGGCCTTCTGAAGGTTGACCGAGATCAGCGACAAGGAGACAGAGTAATTGACTGTCTTACGAGGCTGCGCCGCGGGAGGGGCAGGATATGGGCACCTTTGAAGTCGCCATTCACAATGTATACCATGTTGATCAACTAGTGGATAGGCATGGGCATCTCGATGGAGGTGGTCGCGGTAGCTGGCCCAATACCATGCAGAGGAGTTCGTAAGCTTCACGATGAGGTTCTCAGGAAGCGAGGGCCCACGCTGATGTCGCATGCTCTTGGCGATGACGTCGCAGCACTCGTTCCATGGGTCTCCTTCGTGACCGTGTGTATGAGCAATAGTGATGTAGCGGTGGGTCTTGAGGAAATCGTAGAGGTGGCAGGCGATCGACACAAAGGGATCCGATGACCCCCACCTCCGTATGACAGCGTCGATAGCAGGAAGGCAATCGCAGATGACCTCCAACTGGATGCCCTCGTCTACCTGCAAGCAGAACAGTAACGCCCATACCAATCCTGCCATCTCGGTGGAGACGCTGGTGATGTAGTCGACACATTCAAAGTTGAACGCGTTCTCGACTAGGCTGGCGAAGAAACCCTCGAAGGAAATCGTCTCGCCGTCGTCAGCCAGGACCACACAGGCAAAGGCTGAAAGATGCCGATCGTCAGGCCAGTAGCTGCCGTCAGTGTAGATCACCATCCGCTTGGGGCGTCCACGCAGAGGTGCAACAAGACGCAGGGCTGCTTGAGTGTGCTCGTGAAGCGAGACTGCAGCAAGATCTCGGCGAAGCCGTATGTACCATGGGTTGTACTGGTACTCTAGGCTAAGCGGAACAGGTACTTCAAGTGGACAGTGTAGGAAGCCCTGATGTACACTCGTCCAAGTAGAGGCGTCGTCTCGGAGAGAGTCGACTTCACTTAGTGCTTGGCCGCCAGCGGGGTCCTGTCGTCGACCACGCTGCACTGGGCACGAGGCAGAGGGGCTACTCAATATGTTCACCACCATGCCCACGGGAGAAGCTAAAGGTACAGGAGCCGCACGTTCCAAGGAAGGACTGTGCGCGTCACATTGCAGCCGCAGGGGCCGAAGAGCCTGAGGGACGCTGTCGACTTTGTCAGAGTCCTTGTTGGCTGGGATGCACTCGGGGTAGAAGAGCGAGTCACTACCACTAGGAATGGAGAACGCAGAATCACGCACACGAACTGTTCGAAATTCGATGACTTCAAAGGGATCCATCATCTCTGGGACAACAGTCAACGTGTCGGAATCGCTGATCGCCACGGGCTCCTCCACACTATGTAAGAAGGGTACATAGAGAGGCACGCTGCTGGTCGCTGAGGGACCAGGTAGCGCGAATGTAGGGGAACAAGGAGACATCGAGCGTGACTGATGTCCTTGTTCAAGTAGTTGGGCGGAGACCAGCATGTCGTCTTTATCCGCCGCACCGTGGTGAAGCTCCTGGTCGGGCTCGGGCGAGCTGGAATCGAGGAGCACTGTGGCTTGTGCACGATTTCCCAAGGTTCGCGTAGGCAAACGAGGATCCACCTCATCTCCACCATCTCCTCCTCCCCGAAGCCGTAGCACCTCAAGATAACCGTCACGGCAAGGTGAAACTTCAGATCCTTCGTAGTCGGGATGCGCCCGTGGATCATGATATGCTCTTATGTGGCTGTAATAATTCTTGTCCAGGGATGTAGCCAGCATGAACCTGGACGGCGCCTCGGCGCTTTGATCAGTCGTGTCGGGCCCCTCCGTCAGGAGGGGCCCATTCCCCTAAAGCAGTGGGGAGTGAGCCACGCGCTGCGGTACGCCTGGTGCGTGCACTGGAGAAAGGAACCATGCTCGGCGGTGCCCGCTGGTATTTCCTCGCAGGGCCAGGAGGCTCGGTGTCGCCGCCTGTGTCTGAGCTAAGCCCTGTTCCTGGAAGGCCTGGCGGATCAACGTCATCTGGTACTGCCTGGTGTTCGTCTGCAAGGTCCGACTCAGAGTCCTCAATCAACATTGTACTGGGGTTCTCGGATCTGGTGGCGGCAGGGGCAAGAATATGATCAGCATGATGTTCACCCGCATCACCTGGAACTGCACCATGGTCATGGGCATCTTCAGCATCAGCTTCCAGCAGATACGATCCAGGATGCCTGTCAGGATGGATGATCTGTAGCATGCGCCCTTGAGCTTTCTCCAGCTCCTCGAAAGAGTCACTCGCTAGTTCCCCACCAAGCTCACGACATATGCGATCATGAATATCAACTTCAGGCGTTGCGGTACCCTCGACCTCCGTCTGCACATTTTCGAGCAAGGTGAGCTCCTCCACTACGTCGGCCTCGAGCAGGGCTTGTTGGCTAGGGGGCAGGACGAGCTGACTGGGTAGCGGTTCACGCAAACGCTCATCTTCTTCGGCATCGTCATGCGTGGGGACCAACACCGACTTGTCACCAGTCAATTCAGCGAGGCTTGGATTAGGAGGGGAGCTCAGAACGAAATCGTTGAGGGGTATGATACCCTTCTCCTGCCTGCCGATCATGCCAACGATATTGCTGAGGTTGAGTGTTGCTCCAAGGGATGCCAGAGAGCTCGTGAGGGTAGGCGCCCAAGTAGCTGTCGATGAGGCTGAGGTCGAAGGCGAGGAAGCAGGTGCCGCAGTCCTTGGCTGCGGTAACGTATCGGTCGAGGTCCGTTGGGCGTGGCCGTCATCTTCATGTACGGTGCCTTCGTCGAGCGGGGCAGCGAGCATGGTAGAAGGTGTAGGGCCATTTGCATTGTTTTCCTTAAGGAAGTCAGAGCTCTTCAGGTCGGCCATGTATGCAGCTCCATCCAGATCATGATAAGGATCCTCAACAGTGTCTTCTGCTCCAGGATCCCCAAATTGTTGGAGTTCGGCAAGCTCCGAGTGAATACGAGCATCGAGAGCTTCTGCAATCATGGAAGCCTGACGAGCTGCCTCGGCTCTTTCCTCACGGACATCATGAAGCCCCTTGCGAAGAGCAGCACGTTCAGAAGCTTGGATACGTTCACTAGCTTGTAGGTGTTCACGAAGCTGCTGCACTTCAAGTTGCTGACGTCGTAGGAGCTCGGTGTCCTGGTCACGGGCCTCAGCAAACTGCATCCGCATCATCTCGTAGGCTTGTTCCTGCTGGTACCGATGTTGGTGCTCCATAATGATCTTGAGCTGCTGCATCTCTGCATCCTGTGCCTTGAGCGTCTCCCAGTACTCCTTCTGGTTGCGCCTGGTGGACTCGGCCTGCTCCATCATGACATGCGTCTCGGAGACCTCCTGCTGGTAGGTGAAGGTCTTGTCGTGCTCTCTGCGCTGCGCTTCGTAGGCTAGCTTCTCGGCCAATTGTAGCTGGTGACGTTGCTGGTGCTCGAACTGCTTGTAGGACTCCTCCCTGATTTTATGTTGACGAAGTTCGGCCTGTTGGAATGTGTACTCCTCCACCAACTGGTTACGTTCGGCAATGGTCCGTTCCAGTTCAGCCTGTTGTGCACTGTTGGCTTCATGAGGTCGTAGGTCAGCAGCTGCAGAGCTCGCAGGTTGAGCTTGGCCGGCGGGTGGAACTAGATGGGCGTGGCGATCATCGCGTTCGCGGACTTCCTTCTTGATCTGCTGAATGGCACGGCCCTGCATCGTCATCTGCTCCTCAAGCCATTTTCTCATCATGGTGATCTCACTGGTCTCCGTGATGACCTGGGGCGAACGCGCTGGAGGTGAGGCAACTGGTGTCCTCAAGATCTTCGAGGGTGTCTTCGGCTGCGCAGGCGAGGGCGGAGCTGCAGTAGCAGGCATTCCCATGTTCATGCGGCTGGGGTTCGCGGCCGTGGAACCTTGGGCCGCCTGAAAGTCCTCGGTGGTAGGAGCATGGGCAACAGGAGGAGGTGAACGCGGCTGGACAGGGGCAGAAGTAGTGATGCCCCGTATGTGCCTGCCATCGACCACTGGGGCATTTGGAGACGAGGATGTCGGCGGTCGGTGGTCACGCTGAAGGCCAGGCTGAAGAGGAAGACCCAGTCCTCTGGCCGAGTGCTGCGTAGGCTGTTGTAGTGGCTGAACATCATCACGAGGGGGATGCGGGGCTCGAGCAACTGGGGGTTCGCGCGCAATAGAAATCGAAAGAGCCTTCCTTCGATCATGACCGTACTCGTCGGAGCTGGGAGATTCGGGCGGCAGGTTGCGCGCCTCTGTGAGGAGGTCAGTCCAGTACCTCACGTTCGACTCCTGCAACATGATCTCTATCTCAAGGTCCCGCTGTTGGCGTCGTACTGCCTCCATCTTCCCGTTGGCCTTGCTGATCCCGTCGAGCGCTTCCTTCTCACGGACCGACTGCGGCTTCGCAGTCCACGCCATGAACTTGAGAACGGCCAGCTCCTTCTCCTGATGTGACGCGTCTAGCTGGGATACTCGTGCTCGTGCGATAAACTCTGCAAGCACCTTCATCTTGGAAGCCACATCCTCGCGGTAACGCGCGAGACCTTCACGAGCTGAGGGAGGGCCGCGGTAGTAGGGCGATGCCAAAGCATAGGCCGTCGTGCACATGGTGGCCGAAGCGATGATCTCCTTGGCCTCCGCACGAAAGTCAGGGACCGCGTCATCTGCACGTCGTCGCCCTTGATCCCGATGCCCTCCCTGATCACGAGCATGCCCTCCCTGATCGCGACCTCCCTGGTCACGACCTCCCTGATCACGAGCATGCCCTCGTTGCTCACGGGCATGCCCTCCCTGGTCACGCCCTCCCTGATCACGAGCATGCCCTCCCTGGTCACGGACGTGCCCCCCTCCTCGAGACCCAGCACCACGTTGAGCCATCACGAGTAGCTCTGAGATGCCTTCTAAAGGTGGTGAGCCCGCACTGTGATGGAGGTCCAGAATGCTACGTGCCTTGAGGACGCGGAGCAGGGTCCTCGCCGCCCCTCGCTGGCGCCTCAAGCGCCGGTGCCAAGCTGGGGACCGAACCCGCTTGGCCGTGCTCGCCCCTGGTGGCACGCCGCCAGGACGACGAGCAGGTCCGAGGTCAGCCGCCCAGCGGCCGCGGGCGATGGCCCCGCTCGCCCGAGCCCGCGCGCGCGATGCCCCCTCTGGGCGGGCGCGACTCGGGCCCAGGCTGTGGGCCCTCTTCCTCTTCCTCCTCCTCTTCCTCCTCCTCCTCCTCCTCCTCCTCCTTCTCGTCCACGTTCACGTCCTCCACGTCCTCCTCCTCCTCCTCCTCGTCCTCCTCCTCCTCCTCCTCCTCCTCCTCGTCCTCCTGCTCCTCCTCCTGCTCCTCCTCCTCCCCTTGGACTCTCACGGGTGAAAGTCGCCCTGGCGTTACGTCTGGCATGTCCCTCCACCGGGGGAAGGTCCCCAAATAGGCCAAAAATCGTCTGGGGACGATTCTGGATGACTTGTTGGGCTATGTTTGAGGATCTTTTGAACAGGTTTGATTCTTTCCCGCAAGATCCGCATGTAGGAGGACATGCCCAGCCTGAAACTAGTGTAGCCGGAGGCGGTCTCAGCACCCCAACCCCAGGGCGCAGAACGTCCCGTGGCGCTGCTAGGAACGGCGCGGATGGGGTGAGACCGCCACGGACCATACACACATATGTATGTGTGTATATATATATATATGTATATGTTTACACGCGTGTGTATGTGTATATATATATATAGGTATATATAGGGGGTATGCTGCTCCAGCAGGAGCTAATTCCCGTACCTCGGGGGGGCTGCTTGCGCGCAACCTCAAGCCTTGCCAATGAGGATGGGGGGGCAGCAAATATACTAAACTCAGCGCGCGCCGATGATGCTGCAGCGCACCAGTCTCCCGTCCAAGCCCCCTCCTCGTAAGAGGTAGCGGGAACGCCGGGTCACTAAGGGGAGCACCCCGTTCAAGGTGTGTGGCCCCCAAAGGAGCTACAGGATTTCGAAATGCACACGACGATGCCATAATCGTGTCAGGTCGCATGCATTTACAGAGCATTGTGATTTGAGGTTGTTGCGGTATCCATGCAGCTGAGGGAAGTCGAGAGGAACGTGTGATAGGAATGGGAACTCCATTCCGTTTCTTATGTCCAGCTGCCTATTGCAAGTCCCGCCGTCGTGCCCGCATTGTGGGTTACATGCTTGATACCTAGTCGCTGGAATCGTTGGAGGCCTCTCGGGGGCCTCTTGGAGGCTGTTTTGAAGCCTCTTTGGGGCCGTTTTGGGGCCTCTTGAGGGCCTCTTGGGGGGGGTGGGGGGGCGGAACGCTCGAATGTTCGGTTCCTGTTTCCTCTCTGGGGCCCCTTGTGGGGAGCTCTCTTGGGCCGTGCTTCTTGGGCCGTCTTGGGGCGCTCTTAGGCCGTCTTGGGGCCCTCTTGGAGGCTTCTTGGGCCGGTTTGGGGTGGTCTTGGGGACGTCGTAGGCCGTCTTCGAGCGTCGGACAACCGAAACACGAGAACGCCAAAATCGCTCAAAAACGAAAGGAGGCCCTCTGGGGAGGCCTCTTGGAGGCCTCTTGGGGCGCCTTAGAAGCTTGTTGCGCCATCTTGACCATCTTGGGCGTCTTCGAGCGATCGTTCGGAGACTCGGGGCCCTCCTGGACCGTCTTTGGGGCCTCCTGGGCCGACTTGGATGCCATGGAAAGCCCGAGGGATGCGACATGGCCGCCCAGGGGCCGCCCGGGAGTATGGCCAATGCGCGCGGCGGGGTGCGATCTGGAGGGCGGGGGCCCCGTAGAAGATTGCAAAACCCTGCCAGACAACACTTGGCTAGCACGCCTCGACGTGCCAGTGGGCACGGTGGCGGACAAACATAATCAGTTTCCCACGCAGTTGTCGAACAGATCAACCATTTGTATCATAGTATTCAAGGACACCCCAGGCTAAGCACACACACTCTTTGAAAGTGGTAACTGCCCTACACTTGTGCGTCTGCTGCTGGAACGTGCGAACAATGTGGGCATAAAGTATGGTGGTGTGTCCGACGAGAGGCCGTTTCTGATAACGTCCCGTCCCCCATGTGCGTTGTTTTGGGGCTGTCGAGCGTGCGCGGCGCCAAAGGGATAGCCACATGTTGAATCACATGAGCTCGATCCGTGTAGATGCTAGGCGCGTTTCAGCACACGTACGCGACGTGAAACGACAGCCACCAACGTTACTGATCGCAACTTTTGACACCCTGGTTATTGTTGAAAAGTCAACTCGGTGTTCGAAAGAACGACCACCAGCTTGGAGCATGTCTCGTGATCCGTCAGCGATGCACATGGAATCGTTTCGGGCGAGTGTACGCGGATTTGTGTTTGCAGCAGCATCTCGAGAAAATGCAGCGCTGCGCCCGTACAGATGTTGCCAGATTGTAAGACGAATGCGCGCCACGCTGGGGCGAGCACTTGCGTCACACCCGCTGCTTCGCTGGAAGCCTGTCATGCGAATCCGCTCCGCGTGGAGGCAATAGCGAGGTTTCGGCAACGACCTGTCCCCCCTTCCGTGTTTTTGCTGTAAGCCGTTTTCGCAATTTTGCTCGTCGTTAAAAGAACATTTGCGCCCCATCGCGTGTTACACGCGTTGAGTTTTCGGATTATAGTGTAGGAAGGTATGCAGGCGATAAGGACGGTCCGCTCAACCGACCCGCCTGGCAACGAGGAGCATGGGTTTTATGATGATGAAGATGAAAGGGGTGAACAGGAGGACCAAGAAGGACACCTTATCTGATGATGATCAGAATCATCAGCCATGAATGGACGCATTTTTTGTATAACAAAAACGCGCGCCTTAGGCCACGACCTCGACCACGAAGGACAGCACACGATTCAGGACAAACGACCCGCCCAGCGTGAGACGTGAGACTGAATAGATTGCACTCAAACCGGCACCACATTTCATCCGCGCCACAGACAAGAGAATGCGGCGATCTCACGCTTGTTTCAACCACCAGCCGCCCGAATGTGGGCAGCTGGACCACAACAGTGGAGCGCCATACCGTTCACATTCTTAGGAAGGGGAGAGGGAGTGCGGCGGAGAAGGATGTGGAAGGGTAGGAGGAAATAAGGGGGAGGGTCAGACGGAGGGTGAGAAAGATGAGAGGGAAGAAGGCGGAGCAGCAGGCGGACGTGCAGGAGGAGGAGCCCCTCCTCATCGAGCAGCCTGGAGCGTCGATGCTGATCCTTCCTTTCAGTTTCTCTATCCGCTCGCAGGGCATCGCGCGTCGCTGGGAGCGCCGCCGCGACGCTGTCTCAGTTAAAGTCCCCGACCCTAAGTTGTGAAGACATGTCTTATGATGTTCCAACCTACTCGAGCCTTGATCACCAGAAAGAATTTCGAGCACCAGGAAAGTACCGCAGCTGGATGGCTTCCACACGCGCCAGGGCCCTGGGAGGCGACCCTCGCTCGACACCGTTTCGATACTTGTCTGGGCTCTCGGAGTCATTTCTGGGATGTGGTCTTTAAGTACGGTAGGTTCGCGTCGTGTCGACTCGTCGCGACCCCGCCGCGGGCGTTCAAGGTTGAACGCCGCCAGTGGCCCAGAATCGGCCTAATATGGAACGATATGGCAATCGATACGCCGCCGATCGTTCAAGGCTGAACGATCCACGCGATGTCAGAAACCAACGCTGGGGTCGTCACGGCGCAAACCCGCCGTACGATGGGGGCAGCATGAGTGGCATGGCTTTCTTCGGCCGCCGCCCCACGGAAGGTCCCTGGGCCCTGGGAGGCGACTCTCGTTCGACACCGTTTCGATACTTGTCTGGGCTCTCGGAATCATTTCCGGGATGTGGTCCTGAAGTACCTTTGGGAGCAGCATGAGTGAGACATGGCTTTCTGCGGCCGCCGCCCCCGCGGAAGGTCCGAGGGCGCATCGTCCTGCTGTGCGACTGGGCCGGGGGCCAGCTCGGGATCCCGTGGGCCGGGAAGGGCATGCGCATCCAGGACCAGTACTGGCAGAGGAGCGGCGGCGGGCCTCCCCTCCTCCTCGGGGCAGGCCTCCCCTCCTCCTCCTCCTCTCCCCTCCTCCTCCTCTCCTCCTCCTCCTCCTCCTCCTCCTCCTCCCCTCCTCCTCTCCTCCCCCTCCTCCTCCTCCTCCCCCTCCTCCTCCACCCCTCCTCCTCCCTCCTCCTCCTCCTCCTCTCCTCTTCCCTCCTCCTCCTCCTCCTCCTCAGGGCCTCCCCTCCTCCTCCTCCTCCTCCTCCTCCTCCTCCTCCTCCTCCCCTCCTCCTCAGGCTGCCAGTTTGGAGCCTATCCTTTCCCCGTGTTTTTGGCATCAGCTCACCTCGATGCCGATCTTCAGGATGCCCTCAGCTTCTGAGGGCCATCCCTGAGATTGTCATCGCCTTGGGCTTGTCGATCCTAGGGATAGGTATGCGTTCGAGGCTGGTTCTCCCTCCCTCCTCAGGGCAGGCCTCAGGCAGGGGCACGTGGCTCCAGAGCGCCCCAAAGAGCCGCAGGCCTCCAGCGTGTTGGGCAGAAGCAGTGCGGAGCTTCTCCGCCGTTGTTTTGCCTCATGAGGGCCCTCGTCGGGCCCGGGGACCCTCGGAAAACAAATCTGGACTCTGGATGAGAAGCCGGCCCTGGCGCAAGCGTCGGGACTTGCAGGGACCCCGCGTTGAGAAGCACAATACGTCGGATCTCTGGGGCACTCAGGGCCTGCATGAGCGCTCTGCAACGGCCGCTGCGCCCGGTGCATCCTCCAGGCGTGGCGCCTCTCCAAGGTTGTCCTGGCTCAAGCCGCGCAGATGGAGTCGGAGGGTCGCGACGCATCACCGATGTATCGCCGATGCGGCGGGATCTTGGCGTCACCGATCCTGGCGTCACCGACGCATCCTCGATGCATTGGCGATGCGGCGCGATCCTCTGACCCCATCTACTCATGCCCAGTGTGGTCGGCCTCCACCAGTCCGGACTCGATGCCATCCGTACCTGGCCTCGTCTATCCCATCTCGAGGAAAAAGATGGTCATGGATAGACGCATTTCTGCATGTCTGTTCGACACGGCACGCAGATCGGGTCACGCTTCGAGTGCGCCCATCAATGTTCTTGACTGCACGCAGGCGATGGTGCGGCCACGATATGTATCCTCGCCCTCGCCCCGCGTCTTGCTTCCTTCCTCCTCCTGCACCTCCTCTCAGTGAGCCCTGGAAACGACAGGGCCTTTTTTTCCCCGGTTCGGTTTTGCAATTTTGTTGCCAGTTCTGTCGCCTTTTTTTTGCCGGTCCCGTCGCCGTTTTCTGTTCTGGTTCCGGCTCCGCCTGCAAGTCCAGAGCCGTTTTTGCCGTTTCTGGTCGCCGCTTGTTTTCCACCGTTTCAGGAGACGCTGCTTCGGAAACGAGGAGCAAACGGCCCTGCCGTTTCCAAAGGGCCCGGTGCGTCGCCTCCCCCTCCCTTCTCTCCTCCCCCCGCTCCTCCCGGCACTCCCTCTGCCCACGGCGGCCGCTGGCCCCGCAGCCTGCTCGCCGCGCCGTGCCCCCGCCGCACCTGGTGGAGCCGAGGCGCTGCGGAGCGCGGCGTCTGGCCGGCGCGCGCCCGTGGCGGTGCTCGCTCGGGGCCCCCGGCAGGGCAGGACGCTGTCAACCAGGAGGGGAGAAAACACACAGACACAATTAATCGTCGATCCCCATGAAAATATGGGAGAATATGGGAAGTGGGGGGAAGATGGAAACCCTGAAAATCTAGGAAAATATGGGGGATCTTTTTATTTGTGTGCATTTATTTGTGTGTCCTGGGGTCTCTTCAGTCAGCCAGGGCATCGAACCTTCGACCTGGAGATGTCCCGAGGACCGGGCACGGTTTCTCACCACCTACCAAGCCACCCCAACCAGGGCATTGAACATTCCACCCGGAGATCCCGAGGACCGGGCACTGTTTCTCACCACCTACCAAACCACCCCAACCCAACCCGAAGGCCTCCATTTGCCCTCCATTTCCAGCGGGGCGGGGGTCGGGGAACAGTGAAGAAACACGTATGGAACCCATACCCCCCCCAACCCGAAATTCGGGTCTTCGGGTTGAGTTTGGGTGGTCTGGTAGGTAGTCAGTTTCGACCACACACCGGGTGGCCTCCGCACAAGGCCTGCGCGCGACTGGCGTGCGCCGGCCTCCCACTGAAGGGGCGCCGGCTTCCCGGCGGCGGCTGCTTCGTTGTTCGCTCGTGGGTGTACGACCCGCGGTTGCAGTCTTCGCGGGTGCGCAAGAATGTCCTGGTTTGCCCATGTCCCCGTTTACGGGGTCTTGACTCTCTCTCTCTCCCTCCCCAGCTGGCGAAGACGACGACGACGACGATGACGACGAGGAGGACTACTCAAACGGAAAAGCCTCCCACGCACGCAAACAGGTTCGGCAAAATGTATTCTGCGTGCGCGTCGCCCCCGCAAGGGCGGCGCGAGGGCTGAGAAGTCTTCTGTCCCGCTGTCAGAAGGACGCTTTCGCCCCAACGCGCTTGTTCAAGCGTAAGCGGTTTGGTAAAAGCTTGGAGGCATTGCGTGGGCTTCTTGAGGGGCCTCTACGACATCCATCTTCGAGGCCTCTTGGGGGGCGTTTTGGAGGTGATTGTTGAGCCTCTTGGGGGCCTTTTGGGCTTCTTGGGGGGCATGCAGGCATCCTGGAGGCCTCCTGGGGGTGTGTAGGAGGTAATTTCTGAGCCTTCGGGAGCGCTTTTGGGCGCCTTTGGGGGGCCTCTTGAGGGCCACTTGGAGCCTCTCGGGGTTTCTTGGGGACTCCTAGGGCCATTTTGGTGCCTCATGGGCGCCTCTTGGGTCGTCTTGGGCCCTTTGGGGGCCGTCATGGAGCCCTCTTGGGCGTTTCCTGGGCCCGTACTGGGTCCCGCTTATGCAAAAAATACGCTTTCCGAAGGGAATGGGACAGATTTTCCGTCTTTGGGCACTCTAAGGAGGTGTCGGGAGGGTACGCTGGAGGCTTCTGGAGCCGTCTGAGGAACATATCGAGTGTCTTGAAGAAATGTTTCGGCAACTCAGGGCCCTCTTGGGCCGTCTGGGCGGCCGCTGGGTTTTTTGTTGAGCCCGACGTAAGCATGAAAACTCGGAGGTCCGCGCGGATCCGAGAAGTCCGCGTGAACTTCCGAGTTGTTCTGTGTATGCCATTCTTCGTCCCCCTAAAGATATTCTGCAAGATGTTGCAGCAGTGTTTCGTGTCGGGCGTGCGTCCCCGACACTGGCACATGGTACTAACATGTCCCTGTGCGTCCCAGATTATGTCCCTCTCTCTTCCTTCGCCCGTGTGGGGTCTCGGTCCCCGTCTTGACCCGTGGTCGAGTTGCCCGCCCGCGCTGTTTTGAGCCGGCCCATCCGATGGTTGAATGGGCTCGGGAGCGCAAGAGGGCTATGAATTGGGCCATCGCCGAAGGTTGTTACCCTCTCGAGGACGGCGACTAGTCTAGTTGCCGTTGCCGCGTTGCGGCTAGTGGGATCCTCTATGCATTGGTTCCCGTTCCCCACTTCCTCCTTCATCCACCCTTTGCCAGTTTGGGGCCCTTCTGGGATTCTCCCGGGCCCCCCTTGAGCCGTCCTGGGGAGTCGGTGGAGGCGCTTCATCTACCTACGACAAGCTGGTGTCTTGAGTTCGGGGTGGCTGCTGGCGGGAGTGGTACGCGCACCCCCTTCCCACGAGAACAGGAGCTCGGCCAGACGCCCGTTGCGACGTTCGATCGATCGAACTTCTGGCAGTTTTCCTCCTAAATGCTACTCCCTGTCGCACCCCCAGACGTGTCGGTAGGACGGGCCGGACGTTTCGCCTGAGACTTCGTGACCATTTGTGATCCTGAAGTTTGAATGTGTGCAGCGGTTTCGAAGATGTAGGACCAGTGGTGTTCAGAATGTTGTTCTCGCCTTAATGCCGCGGGCATGTGTGTTAAAAGCTTGCAGTCGTTTCAAGACTGGAGGGCGGCTGGTGTTCAAAATGTGGCTCTCGCTTTATTTAGCGCTGGGCACATTCGTTCAAAAGTTCCCAGCAGGCTCGCGGATGGAGAGCGGCTCTTTTGCAAATTGTGGCTCTCGCCTCAGCGCCGCGGAAATTTGTCGTACAGGTTTACAGCAGTGTTTGAGGGAGTCGTTGTGTTGAGGTCCCAGGAGTGATGTTCTGGCACGATTCAGGAATGCCAGGACGCAACAGTCAAGTCGAGTCGCGATGATGAAGTCCCAGGAATGGCGTTCTGGTGCGGTTCAGGATTGTTTGGACGCAACTGTTACTTTGGTTCGTGGCGTTGCAGTCTCAGGAACGGTGCTTTGGCATGGTGAGGATTCTCAAACGGTTGTCTTTCAATGGGGTGCTTCTCGCAATGATTGTGTCTGTAGGGGCCTATGAAGAGGGAATTTGGAGGGATAGTTTATTGTAACATCGTTGATGCGTCATGGATTTTCAATATTTCTCATCACCATCATCATCATCATCATCCTCCTCCTCCTCCTCCTCCTCCTCTTCCTCATCATCATCATCATCATCATCATCATCATCATCATCATCATCATCATCATCACCATCCGTGTTCTCTCTTCCCTCTCCCCCCTTCCCCTCCTCCTGTTGCCCTCCTCGCTCCTCTGCTTTCCTTCTCCTGCGCCTCCTTCCCGCACGGGGACGCCGCAGGACGGGCACCGGCAAGTGGCAGATCGCTCGCCAGCACCTCGTTGCGGCCTGGGGAGGGGGGCAAAGGGGGCGGCGGGGAGGGGGAGTGGAGGAGGAAAAGGATGAGGATACATAATTTTTAAGTATCGGTTCGATCGCCTTCTCTACCGCGCTGATGCGTGCATTCTCTACGACCTCTCGGGCCGCTCTGCTAGTTCACTTGCTCCTTGCCACGCCCGGTTCTGCTGCACGCCGTTCGGTCTCTCTGCTTGGACACATCGCTGAAGTCGGCTACATATTATTGCCAGCGTCCTGGCGCAACATAACACGGAGGAGCAGGAGGAGGAGAAGGAGGAGGAGGAGGAGGAGGAGGAACATGAGGAGTACAATGAACATGCTGGTGATCCAGTGTGCTGTGGCCTCCAGAGACAGTCGTGCCCCCTGCTGTCGGCCCGCCATGTTTGTTGCCCACTATCTCTGGCCTCACCGCGCCCGCTTCTGCGCATCCCTTGTTCTGCAATCTCCGCTCGCTGTTTTCGCTTCTCGCAGGCGATTGCTCGCACTGGATCCCCCATTCCCCGCCTGAGGAATCGCGCCGCTGAGAAAAGAGCGGGAGCACACGCATGCACCGCCTTGGAGGGGCTTTCGGGCGCACCACTACCGAGGATGGCCACCTATCCCCGAGTCGGGCCCCAGTACTTCGCCGGCGCAGCAACCGCGCAACGTCGGGAATCTGTGTCGCCATGCCCTCCGTCAGTTTCCGCTGTCTCTCGGCGACAGGCAGGAGGAGGAGGAGGAGGAGGAGGAGGAAGAGGAGGCAGAGGAGGAGGAGGAGGAGGAGGCACAGGAGGAGGAGGAGGAGGAGGAGGAGGAGGAGGAGGAGGAGGAGGAGAAAGAGGAGAAAGAGGAGGAAGAGAAGAGGAGGAGGAGGAGGAGGAGGAAGGAGGAGGGAGGAGGAGGAGGAGGAGAGGAGGAGGACGACGACGACCGATCGCCTCAGCTGGTCATGCCCCAGAGGTCCCCAGAGGCCTCTCGAGGCAGCCGCGGGCCCGACGGGGGCCCAAAACGTGAGGGAGCCTCCCCGCCCTGGGCCCCGAGGGCAGTGCCGGGGGGCGACCCTTGGCATCTGCAGTCTTCGCTCGCTGCCCTCGTCTCCGCGGCCCCTCGGCGAGAACGCAGGCTCCGCTGGTCCGTGCACGCTGAGCGCCTGCAGTCGCGCCTGCATAAACAAAAACTCCTCCTCCCAAGTAACACCTGGGAGGAGGAGGAGGAGGAGGAGGAGGAAGGAGGAGGAGGGAACAGGAGGAGGAGGAGGAGGAGGAAGAGGAGAAAAAGGAGGAGGAGGAGGAGGAGGAGGAGGAGGAGGAGGAGGGCGGGGGGAGGAGGAGGAGGAGAAGGAGGGCGAGGAATGCGCGGAGAAGGAGAAGGAGGAGGAGGAGGAGGAGGAGGAGGAGGAAGAGGAGGGCGAGGAGGAGGAGAAGGGGATGAGGAGGAGGAGGCGGAGGACGAGGAGGAGGAGGAGGAGGAGATAGAGTTGGAGGAGGAGGGGGAGGAGGAAGGCGCTTCCGCCCGAGCGATGAGGGCATGACCGGCCTACCGCCCGCGGCGACGCCCAGGCGCGGCGCCGGTGCCACGGCGCCCGCGAGGCCACGCCAGCGCACCGCCGCCGACAACACCGCCAAGACGGGTGGCTGCCCGATCGCGTGGCGGCCCGGCGATCTCGGGCCCGGGAGGCCTTGCCGCGATGGGGCCCCCCAGCGACCCGGCGAGCAGCTCGCCCCGCAGGCGCTGGCTCGCTGCAGAAGCCGCCGTGCGGCGCCAACACGCGAGCACCAGAAGCGTCGTCATCCAAGTCGACCCCAGGACCTGGAGCAACAGTCCCGCCGTGGACTACAATGGATCGTTTTCTGATTCCTTGTTTTTCCGATCGGCGAGGGCCCTCGCACCCCCCCGTCCCCCCCCCTCTCTGGAGTAGTTCTTTTCAACCTTCGTTTCACATTCGGCAGTACGATGGCGTGGCCGGCGCAACCAGCGACGAGACCCCGTGGCAAGAGCTTTGCGGGGGCAGGCAACAAGGAAAGAAAGGTTCGCACAGACGAGGGCGAGGACGAGGACGAGTCCATGGAAGAAGTACTGGAGACGATGCAGACTCTTCTGGTGCAGCTCGAGGGACGGGTGAGGACGCTCGAGAACGAATGCCAGACGGCGACACTCAATCAACAGACAAGCGCAGTGGCTGAGGCAATGACATCTAAATTTCGAAGCGTACCTGCAGCTCCGCAAAGACCAGCCCGAGCAAGACCACGGACCTCCAGCATCCCACATGCCTTCAGGAGTTATCAACGTTATCTTGAGCTACGAGCGCAAGGATTCATCACCGAGGTTTTTGATTGACAAGGCAGGCATCACACGACTCCACGGGCCAGCAGCAGCAGCACGGCGGGTTCGCGAGATAGTGATACCACACACGTTTCAGAAACCAGGCAAGGAAGCCAAGGTGCGCATTATGTCCAGCTTCCAAGGAGAACTCGTACTTCTGGGGCATACGGAGCAGCGCGATCAGTTGATGAAGGCGGTGGAGGGGGACGAGAATAACATCCTGCACCAGTCGACGCCAGTGGAGACGCCCATGGGGCATTTCCAGATGCCAGGCCTCTGCGTTCCAGTGGATATCATGACCGTCTAGGCCCTGAGGCCGATGGGAGCGTCAATGCTATCTGGCCGCGCCCCGCGGGGCAATCTAGCACGGAAAAGATCGGGTGGCCGTGGAGGAGGGCGCCGTAAAACATAAGCGAAAGCACAGTTCATCATGGACCTCACTCCCCCCTGATAGGCTGCATCGATCGCAAGCCCTGGGTGGGCCACAGCGGCTACCGAGGCTCGTCGTCGCCACGGCTCTAGAGCTCAAGTCCTGGGTGTGCCATTGCGGCTACCTTGGTTCGTCGTCGCCATCGGTTTCTGAACGCAAATCCTGGTGTGCCACCGCGGCTACCAGGTTCATTGCCGCCGCTGGCGTCAGCTCGCACTCACAACTCCTGGTGGCATGTCACCTCCATTCTCTCATACGCGAGGATCCCAGAGAAATGTCATTGGTTACCATGCCCATGCACATCTGCGCGATGATCCCCGATGAGTGTGGTTGGTGGTGGACGGCTCTGCTGCGGCACGCTGAGCAGCGAGACTTGCCGCAGCATCGATCACGGACACCGCCGCAGCGCGCCGCGCTCGGCCTCCGAGGGCTGTTTGAGGTCCCGCGGCAGTCTGCGGCAGGGAAGTGTCCCGGAGCTGCTCGCTCGGAGTGGACCTGGAGCTCAGCCCGGCGTGGGGAGGCCCGCGGCCACTTCGGGGGTGGACAGAACCCCCAACAGTGACACGTCGATTAGTGAATTGTCCGTTTTCGGTTCTCGAGAGGGCGCCGTGGCCGTTATTTTCCAGGCTTGCGCCCGCCAGGTTTGGGCCTCAGGTCGTTTTCACTAAACCACGTTTTACTAAAGGGGGGTCTGTCCATCCCCGGCCACTGCCCCGCTCTCGCGCGCCCTGCACTTCTCAGCGAATGAGTTTGATTGTCTGGCTGCCGCCGAAGGCCGCGCACCCGTGCTGGCGCGACGCACTGCGCAGCAGCCCTGTGGGCTCGCAGCAGGCGTCGACAAGAGAGGTGGCTTGATGTCGCAGACACTGGCCCTCCACCCGGAGAAGAGCGCAGGACATCGACTTGTTCTGCAGGTGGAACTGTTTGAATGGGCAGCGAGGGAAGGACCGAAAGAAAGAGAGAGAGAGAGAGAGAGAGCAACTCCTCCTTCTTCCTCCACGCATCCCTCATCACTGATGCGCCCTGCTCCCTGCTTCAGGATGCCTCCGTCCCACCCTTCCTCCCTCCACGGTTCCCCCTGTTCCACGATCCGTCCTCCTCCTCCTCTCCTCCGCCTCCTCCTCCTCGACCTTCTCGTCCTCCTCCTCCTCTTCCTCCGCCTCCTCTCTCCTCCCCTCCTCCTCCTCCTCCTCCTCCTCCCCTCCTCCTCTCCTCCTCCTCATCCTCCTCCTCCCTCCTCCTCCTCCTCCCCTCCTCCTCCCCCCCTCCTCCTCCACCTCCCACGGAGCGGTACCCTCTCGCCCCAGCTTCTGCGGCAACCACCCCCGCCCCCCCCCCCCGCCCGCCGCCCCCTCGGGCGCCCCCCTGGGGGGCGCGGTGCGCGCCAGAGGCCGTGCCCCGCGACGACGCGCTGCACGTGCACTTCACCAGCGCCACCGCGCTCCCGCGGAAGGCGCCCCCCCCGCCCGCGCCGCTCGAGGACACGTCAGACCCAGACCCCCTCGCTTGGCATCGCTCGGACGTGTGCATTCTTTCTTCGGCGAGGACCATCGAGGAGCATCCTCGATCACTTGGCGAAAAAAGCACGCACGAAACCGAAAAAAAACTGGGAATGGACGTCCGAGCGATGGCCAGACGACACGTCAGACCCAGACCCCTTCGCGCCGTGAAAAAATCACGTGGGGAGGTTTGGGGGGCATTTGCGGCTTCTGGAGGCCTTCGCCAGGCCTCGGGGCCGACAAGAAACGATTCGGGATGAAAAGCTGGTCCTGGGGCATGGGTCGAGACCTTTGGTGTCGACGTTGTGGAAAAAGTCATAATGGGTCTGGGAAGAGTGACCCTTTGATGGAGTGACCTTTGGTACGGGCCCACTTGTCACTTGGGGCCCTCCAATCGCCAAGCGCGATGCGATGGTCGCGTCTTGCGCGCTTGTGTCTGGTCCCCCGGCGGCCCCCGTCAAGCTGCGCACCAGAGGTCACTCTTACCCAGGGTCACTCATGCGCGTAGCCGAGTTGCGCTCCGACTTCACCGGTGGTCGGGGGACCCCGAACGATGTGGTGACCACACCGCGTGTCTAGGCCTCCCAGATGAGGTCGGAGCAGCTTGGGCTGGAGAATCGCGCCGCATCGTCGGTGCATCGCCGATGCGGCTTGGTGTGGAGCCCCATTTTCTCCACGCCAACGGCGCCGATGCATCGCCGACGCCGCTGGTGCGTCGCCAATGCATCGCTGACACATCGCCGATGCATCGGCGACGCGGCGCGATCCTCCGACCCCATCTACTCCGACCCCATCCAGGAGGCTTTTTACAAACTGAGTGGTGACCACACCGCGTGGTGAGTCCGTGGGAAACGGGGCCGCGTCTCGGGCGGGTGGGGCTCCAGGGTCCTTGCACCGTGCGGTGACGGATCGTTCGCGCGGTGAGGCCTCTTGGGGTTTCGAGGTCACCGCGCGGTCTGTCACCATTTGGGGACGAGAGGCTGTTGTTTTTCTAGATGAAGGCGACAGGCTGCCTATAGGCCTAGACGCCCTCGGCCGAAGGCAGAGAAAAGTCGTTCGGGGATAAAAAACATCCCTGGAACGGCCTCGTGGCCAACCCAGGGCGGAACCAACTGTGGAAAGCCCTGGCAGGGCAGCTCGCAGCTCGCAGGGATCTCCGACGAGAGGCTTTCCTTTGTGTATATATATACACACAAGATTTTACCGGCTCGCTTCGCTTCGCCTTTAAAATCTTGGTCGCATGGCGCCTGGAAAGTTCGCTGCGACCAACTGTGGGGCTTGTTTGGCCTGCTATGTGTCGTGGGCCTCATGGGGGCTCGTGGGGCTCGCGGGGCTTGAAGGGTCATAGTGGTTGCTCGGTGGCCGCGGCTCGCGGACGTCATGGGGCTCATGGAGCGTGAGCTCGTGGGGCCCGTAGGGCTCGTAGGGCTCATGGGGCTCACAGGGCCCATGAGGTCGGAGGGCTCGCGATCGACTCGTGGGGCGTGGGTGGGGCGCAAGCGTTCGTGGGCACACAGGGCTCACGGTGCGCGTAGTTTGTGTGGTTCAGAGGGGTCATGGGGCTCACTGGTTTCGCCATGCGCGTGGGGCCTACGGGGTTCCAGGGGTCAATGGGCTTGTGGGACTCGCTGGGTTGGTTGGGGAATAGGGGTCGGACGCCTAAGGGGCGTGTAGGGGTCATGGGCTCCTGGGGCGCATGGGGAGCGTAGGGCTCGTAGGGCTCGTGACCTCGTGGGGCTCTTCGGCCTCGCGGGGCTCGCGCGGTTCGCGCGGCCTTTGAGCTCGGATGACTCGTCGGGCTCGCAGCGCTCACCGGGATGATGGGTTTGTAGGGCGCCCAGGGCTCGTGGGCTCTCTGGGCTCGTAGGCTCTCTGGGCTCGTCGGGCTCGTGGGGCTTGTACGCTCGTAGGGCATGTGGGGCTCGTAGGGCTCGCAGGGCCCGTAGGCCCGTAGGGCTCGTGAGTTCGTGGGCCTGTAGAGCTCGTAGAGCCCGTAGGCCCGTAGGGCTCGTAGGGCCCGTAGGCCCGTAAGGCTCGTCGGCTTGTAGGCTTGTAGGGCTCGTGAGCTCGTATGCCCGTGAGGCTCGTAGGGCTCGTATGCTCGCAGGGCTCGTGGGGCTTGTGGGCCCGTGGGTCTCGTGGGGCTTGCAGGGCCGGTAGGTCCGTAGGGCTCCTAGGCTCGTGAAACTCGTAGGGCTCGTAGGACTCACGGGGCCAACACGCTCGTAGGGGTGGTAGGGGTCGTAGGGCTCATGGGGCTCGTAGGGCTGAAAGGGTTCATGCGGCACTATGGGGCACCGTAGGGCGCGTCGGGCTCACAGGGCTCGTAGGGCTCATGGGGCTCACAGGGCTTGCGGGGCTCATGGGGCTCAGAGGGCTCGTGGGACTGGAGGGCCCGTAGGGCTCATAGGGCGCGTAGGGCTCGTGGAAGTCGTAGGGCTTGTCGGGTTCATACGGCGCCCGGGGCTCGCGGGTTTCATAGGGCTCGTAGGGCTCGTGGGGCTCATGGGGCTCGCAAGCGTCTTAGGGCTCGTAGGGCTCGTAGGGCTGGTTGGAGTCAGTGGTGTCGTAGGGCTCGTGGGGCTGACGGGGTTCGTGGGGCTTGTAGGTGTTTGGGTTCTCAGGGCTGAGAGGGCTCATATGGTTGGTAGGGGCTGTAGGGGTAACTGGGGTCGTAGGGCTCGTAGGGCGTACAGGGCAATGGAGGGCTCATGGAGCTCGGAGGGGATATAGGGCACCGCGGGGCTCGTAGATCTCATAGGGCGGATGGGGGTCGCAGGGGCATGAGGAGCCACAGGGGTCGCAGGGCTCATGTGGTCGACAGGGCTCATATGGCTGGTAGGGTTCATAGGGTAATTGAGGTCGTAGGGCTGGTAGGGTTCACGAGGCTTGTAGGCATTAGGGCTCGCAGGACTCATAGGGCTCGCAGAACACATAGGGCACTGCAGGTCTCGTAGGGCTCGTTGGGGAAAGAGAGGTCGCAGGGGTCCCGGGGGTCATAGGGATGTTGGGGCTCATATGGGGTCTTGAGTGTCATAGGGCTCGTAAGGCTCATAAGGCTGAAGGGGTTGATAGGCCCGTAGGTCTCATGGGGGACGACAACGGCGGCGACGAAGACGACGACGGCGACAATGAAGACGAGGACGAGGGGCCGTAGAGCTCATTGAGCTCATATGGTTCTTGGGGCTTATATGGCTCATAGAGTCTTCAAGCTGGAAGGGCTCTGAGGGGGCAGAGGGCAGGAGCCTATGTACGGGGCAGCGTGCGATCGGAGAAAGTGTCGGCTCCTGGACCGAAGCCAAAACATCGGCGACGTAGATGTCCCCCTGGGTGGCGGCGTGGGAAGAAAAAATCATGTGGAGCATGGTAGCGGAAAGCAATGAATATGGCATGTCGGGGCCTTCGTGGGGCTCCTTATGGGGCTCTTTTGGGCTGTCTGGCGGCTCTCCGGGGTTGTCCCGAGGTCCCCCGGGGTGGCGGCGTTGGAGACAGAAACAGTGCGGAGCATGGTGGCGGAAATCAAATAATATGGCATGTCGGGGCCTTCGTGGGGCTCCTTTTGGGACTCTGTTGTGCTGTCTGGCGGCTCTCCGGGGTTGTCCCGGGATCCTCTTGGGCCGTCCTGGGGAGATTGGGCCATTTTGGGACATTCTTGGGTGCCTCTTGGGGCCTTCTTGGGGCTCTCTTGGACGCCTTTTAGGGCTTTTGGGGCTGTCTTGGAGCTCTCTTGGGCCGTCTTGGAGCCCTTTTGGGCTGTCTTGGGGTCCTCTTGGGGGTATCTTGGGTCGTCCTGGGGCGATCTTGGGGGCCTCTTGGGCCGTCTTGGACGCAGTGAAGGCCACAGAAGCGAATATGGTAAAATTGTAAGTTTCCAGAAGGGAATGGGACGATTTTTGCGTTGTGGGGGTCTCCTTGGGGGCGTCTTGGGGCGTTTTGAGAGCGTCTTGGGCCGTCTTGAAGCCAACCTGAAATCTTGTTAAGCGCTCATGGGCCGTTCTGGAGCGGTCGTGGGCCGTCCTCGGGATTTGCGGGACCGTCCGGGGATAGCCGGGAGAGGCTCCCGAAGCCGAAATTCGATTTTCACGTCGGTGGGAGCGCCCAGGGCCGAATTTATGTACGGGGGGGGGGTCAGGGGGGGTTTTCCGCTATAAGAATATTCGAAGAGGAATATACAGATCGACCGACTGGCCGCGCTCGGCCCGACATCTCGGCCCGGCAGCTGGATCGATCCATGCTCCTGGTCCCCTTCTCCCTCCAGCTCCTCTTGCCTTCACCTGGGCGCGTGCGTGGCGACCCCGCCGGGGGACCCCGAGGGCCACTCGCGGCGCAGCCTCGGAGGCCCGCCCAAACCGCCACCCCCCAAGAGGGCCCTTCGCCCCGGAGCCGCCCCCCCCCCCACCCTCGGGCCGGACGAAAGGGGGGGATAGGGAAAGGGGGGGTTGCGACATCTGCTGCATGCAGCTGGTTTCGGCCCCGCCGCCAGGCCCATTCCTCGATACATGGGCGCCTCCGGCGCCGGGAGGCGCCGGGAAAATCAGCTACGTGAGCTGATTCTCAAACCCCCTTTTGCTATTCCCCCATTTCGCCCGGCCCGACGACCCCACCCGCCCACACCCTGGTGAGGCTGTGGTTCTTTCGACTCCGGCAAGTTCACTTGCATGGAGGGGGAGGGCGCGGCGGGACCCGATAAAGGAGATCCGGGCTTCGCACAAGTCGGGACACACAGTCACACCTGCACGCACTTTGGGCCAGCCGTTGCTCGAAAAGGTGGCGGAAGGGGGGGGGGGGGGGGGGAATGCCCTGAAAGTAATGTTGCCTGAGTCTGGCAAAGCGCCGTCCGATCTGATTGCTTCAATCCCGCAGTGTTTCCTCGATGTGGGCCCCCCTGGGCCCGTCGTCCCGCGGGGCCAGCCAAAGCGGATCTGGCACGAGAACCTGCCCCCGAGGAAGGGGCCAGGACCTCTGGGGCCGCAGAGTGGACAAAGGTCGTGTCGGAGGACATCTGGTGTTACGTCGGGTACGTCCCTCGACAGGAGGAATCTTCAAAAAAGGTCGAAAAATAGTCAGGGGGCGATGTTTCGATTATCTTTGATCATTTCTGATTATGGTTCGGAAATGTTTTATTTTTCCAAAATCCGCCTGTGGGAGGACACGCCCGACCTAGATCTGGTGACGAGGCCGCCGCTCCCTCCCCGCGTGCCCCGCCCGGGGCTCTCTCGGCAGCTCCCCGCCCTCCGTGCCCCGGCAAAAACAGTGCTCTTAGGGCAAGGGCCCGATGCGTTCAAGCAGGACAGCCTCAGCCAGAAATGTTATACAGTCGGCCCAGATTAGTAGGCCGACCCTGTCAAATCAAGAGTACCCTTGTTTCCTGTGTCTCGCGGCCCATGCTTCCTACATTCCTGTGGCAATGCGGCCCTCGGAAGGGTCTTGTGTCCTCTCGCATGTCCTGTCCAATCGAGTCCGACTGTAAGAACATTTCGTGCAGACCACGAGAGGTTCTTAGAGAACTGTTTGGTGGGCCCATGGGCAGGCCAGGAAGCCTCGCCACTGCTTGGGGCGAGGCGTTCGGCGCCGATGTTCGGCGGCTCGCGGCAGCTTCCCAGCCTCGGCGTGCTCTCTCCAGCAGCCGCGCCCAGCCGAGGAGAGCGCTCACCGGGGGTGGGGGGGCCCTGAGATCGTCCCGCGTACGGCGCCGCCGGAGACGCGAGCTCGGACCGAGGTGAGGGGGGGGGGGCTCAGGGGGGGATGCGTGGAGGGTTTCTCCGAAGGCTTGGGCGACCCGGTCCTCCACCTCCCTCCCTCCTCCTCCTCTCCTCCCTCTCCTCCTTCCTCCTCTCTCCTCCTCCCCTCCTCCTCCCTCTCCTCCCTCCTCCTCCTCATTCCTCCTCCTACTCTCCTCCTCCCATCTTCCTCTCCTTCCTCCTCCTCCTCCTCCTCCTCCTCTCCTCCTCCTCCTCCTCCTCCTCCTACTCCTCCTCCTCCTCCCTCCTCCTCCTCCTCCTCCTCCTCCTCCTCCTCCTCCCTCTCCTCCTCCTCCTCCTCCTCCTCCTCCTCCTCCTCCTCCCCCTCCTCGGGTCGCCTACGGCCCCGGGGGAAATAGTGCAGGGGTGCGTCGACCCCCAATCGCCCAGTCATTGCCAGAAGGGGCCCGATAGCCCACCCAGCCCAGGAGCTTTCGGATTCGCCATCTGGAGCACGTCGTAGATCTCTCGGCGACGTGTCGCCGATTCCAGGTCGATGGTTCCACCCCTGAGCTGGTCCCCTGGTGGTCGTCGGATCACGCGTAACTGGGGCCTCTGGCCGCCGTTCGGGATGATCCGGGCACTTCCAGAAAGCTCTCGGTGAAGCGCAGCCGCTGGAAGGCACCCCGAGGCTAACAACCCACGAAACTCGATCGCCCTAGCCTCCCCCCATCTCTATCCTAACCTTCCCCTTCATTAGGAGGGCGCAGTGGCTCCCAATCGCCCAGTCATCGAACGGCGGGATCTGGTGATGGCGTGTATGCTACCCGCGCACTCTTGCTCAACCAGGCAGACAAGCTCAAGGCGCGAGAAGCATCGGAGGCGACCCTGGGCCACCAGCTCTACACTTGAGCACTCTAGCGTGCAGTGCCCGTGCGCGACGAGAAGCTCGATCCAACGCTGCAGTCGGAGGAGACGAGGATGCACAGCTAAGACGCGTGGCGAGGGCGACGACAGATGGGCGAGCATTGCGTGAACAGCCCGGCTCGCAGTCTGCTCAATACCCCGAGGGGCGAGGAGGCCGCCGTTCCGGACCCTCGTGGGCCGGGCCCCCTGCCAGGGCTCACGGCAGTTCTCTCTATCCTTGAGTTGGGCATGTCCCTCTACAGGAGGAAAATTCAAAAATAGTCAAAAGACAGTCTGGGGACGATGTTTGAATATTTTTGAGTTGTTCAAGCAAAAAAGAGAAAAAACATCAGACGACACAAACACGCAACACACAACATCAAGCGACACCACTCCGCCGAGCTCTCTGCTTCCGCGAGAGCCCACGGCCCGACCTCGACCGCGACGAGGTCACGCACGGGGTGGCGACAAGAGGAGGCTGTGCGACTCCAAGAGCGCATCCTCGCCTGGGCCCCCGAACGGGGGGAAAATTAACAACAAACACACACACACACACACACACACACACACACACACACACACACACACACACACACACACACACACACACACACACACACACACACACACACACACACACACACACACACACACACACACACACGTAAAACACACGTGGGAACAAAACAAATTAAACACATTGGGGGAAGAAAAACACACAGGGTGGGCGGCTCTGGCACTTGTGCGAAGGGCCCTCGTGGGGGGGGGGTCGGCTTTGGGCGGGCCTCCGAGGGAACCTGCCGCGGGTGGCCCTCGAGGCTCCCGGCGGGGTCGCCCCGCGCGCGGCCAGCGAAGACAGGAGGAAGTGGAGGGGACGAATGGGACCAGAAGCATCGATCGATCGAGCGGCCGGGCTGAGATGTCGGGCCGAGTACGGCCAGTCTATCTATTGATATCTATCGATCTAGCTATATATGTATATGCCTACCTATCTTTCTACATTTTTATATTTACACATATCTATCGATATACATCAACACAGACATCTACGGAGGAATTGCAGGGAGAAGGGGACGAGGAGGATCGATCGACCGAGCTGCCTGACCGAGTGCGGCCTGGTTGTGGTCACTTCGTCTAAGGGGCCCGCCCGCGCCACGGGGCGCACTGGCCTTCCTGCACCGACGAAGGAGGCGGAGGAGGAGGAGGAGGACGAGGAAGAGGAGTCTGAGGAGGAGGAGGAGGAGGAGGAGGAGGAGGAGGAGGAGGGGGAGGAGGGGGAGGAGGAGGAGTTACAAGAGTTACACCCCAGCCGCAATGGCTGTCGGCAGAGGCGGGCCCGCGGCGCCGCGGCCGCCTCCGCTCCGAGGGCCGCGCCCCCGAGGACCGCCCCCACTCCCTGCGCGTCTTGCGGAGGCGCAGGGGGCCGTGGTGGTGGGCGGCCGCGGGCCGCTGCCACTCAGAGGGCCGCGTCCCTGTGGACCGCCCTCTCCCTGCGGAGGAGGAGGAGGAGGAGGAGGAGGAGGAGGAGGAGGAGGAGGAGGAGGAGGAGGATTATGAGCACGAGGCTCGGGAACAGGAGGAGGAAGGGCTCTGATTATGGGACGGAGAGGGGGGATAAGGAGAAGGGACGGGCAGTGAAGTCCGGCGAGGTGCCGATACGTTCGCAGCGGCTGTGGTGCACCAGGGCCGCCGAGTGGTGGCGAGCCAGTCCGCAGCGTGCAATCGAGCGTCGCACCTGCGTGCGTGAGAAAGAGGGAGGGGGATAAAGAGAGGGGCGAGGGGGCGACTGACCGATGTACATTGCACGTGGTTGCATACAGACAGGCGACAAACGGGAAAACAGCGAGAAACAGAGAGAGAGAGAGAGAGAACAGATAAAGACGGAGAGAGGATGAGCGAGAGAGGCTAGGCAGGGAGGGAGGGAGGAGAAACAGAGAGAGAGAGAGAGAGAAAAGCAAACACAGTAGCGGGAGGGATACACATATATATATATATAGAGAGAGAGAGAGAGAGAGAGAGAGAGAGAAAGAGAGAGAGAGAGAGAGAGAGAGCGAGAGAGAGAGAGAGAGAGACAGAGAAAGACAGAGACGAGAAGCGGCGAGAGGAGGGACGGGGAGCTACGTGGAAACGTGGAAAAGGCGATGGGGGAGAGGGCATGCAAAGCGGAGGATGGCGAATCGAGAAGGGGATAATCGGGAAATGCTGGCGGAGGAAAACAGAGCGACAGATGGAGGGGGGGAATATCTATAGAAATAGAGACATCGACAACGCGAGAGAGAGAGAGAGGGAGAGAAATAGACAGAGACATAAGTACATATATAGAGAGAGAGAGAGAGAGAGAGACGGGAGAGATGGAGAGGGAGAGGGAGAGATAGAGATAGAGAGGTAGAGGGGGGAGTGGGAGAGAGAGAGAGAGAGAGAGACAAAGAGGGAGAGAGGCGAGGGAAGGAGGGAGGGAGGGTCAATAACCCCTTGTTCTTGGAGCTCGACGTCTGTACCGGGGGGGGGGGGGCGCGCAACAAAATAGTTGCTCCTCATCGTCATCCTCTCTCCTCCACCTCCCTCCTGCTCCTCCTGCGCCTCCTCGTCCTACGTGTGCACACCAGCTGCACGGCGCGCGTGACCCGTGACCTCGCACACGAGTTGTGCGAATGGTCTGAGGTAGGAGGTGGGTGAACAGTATCACCGGAGCACACGGTGTGTACAGGTCCACGACGCACGACACGCGCCAGGCCGAGCAGATCCGATCCGATCTTCCTGGTCGCCTCGCCGTCCCAGCACCTGCTGCGAGGCATGCAGTGGGAGGGGAGCCGGGCTGACGACGGGGGCGGGAATCGAGACCACCAGCCGGCCTCTGCGCCGCATCCACTCGCCCGCGCTGTCTCCGTTCGGTCCTCGCGGGGCGCAGCGGCTGCCGGCTCTGGCCTGCCGCGATTCGGCGCGACGCGTTGCCCAGCGCCCAGTCCCCGAGCGCTTACGTCTCGAGGAAAGTTCCCCGCCTCTCGCCCCGCGGAGCGAAGAGAGGCACGCGATGCCCGGCTGCAGGGCATGGGGTGTCGCCAGGGCCGCCGCCACGGCACTGCAGCAGTTCCTCGTCGTTTCCTCCTCCTCCTCCTCCTCCTCCTCCTCCTTGTCGTACTCCTCCTCCTCCTCCTCCTCCTCCTCCTCCTCCTCCTCCTCCTCCTCCTCCTCCTCCTCCTCCTCGTACTCCTCCTCCTCCTCCTCCTCCTCCTCCTCCTCCTCCTCCTCCTCCTCCTCCTCCTCCTTGGGGCCGCGACCCCGATGGGTGCGGGGGCGTTCTGGCCGCGGGTGCTCCGCGCGGAGCGCATCCGTGCGACCGCGCGTCCACGAGAGCGTGCCCCGGAGTCCGGGCCGCGAGCGTGTGGAGACGGATGCGTGCGCCGCTCGTGGTACGGAGGTCTCATGCGGAGTGCAAGACCAAGGCATATAGCCTTTTTGTCCCCTCCCTGGCATCGCTCGGACGTGTGCATTTTTTTTCTCGGCGAGGACCTTCGAGGAGTATCCTCGACCATCTGGCGAAAAAAACACTCACGAAACCGTAACAAAAACACAGGGAATGGACGTCCGAGCGATGGCCAGCCTCCCGGGTGGCGGTCGTTACTCAAGGGGGGGGGGTCGGGCGGGAGGGTAGCGGTAACGGCGGGCGCGGCGTGCACCCGCCGGGGTGCGTCCGCTCCACGGACGCATCCATCGGTTGCGTGCACCGCATCTTGTCGGGGGGGTCTGGGCCACTTCCCCAGTACGACCGTCAGCGCTACCCGGGGAGGGTGGGGGGGGAGGCTTGGCCCGGGTGACGAGCGCCACGCTAGGGAGGGAAACAACAGCGCTCGCATCTTCTGCAGGTTCCCATGACCATCGCCAGCAGCGTGAACCCAAAGCTGTCGAGCTACCTGCGGAGCGCGGGGTCGGGCATATGGGGAGGGCGAGGGTGTGCGACTCCTGCTTCGCTGAAGTTGGGCATGTCCTTCCACGGGAGAAGTAAAACAAATTGTCAGACAATAGTCCAGGGACGATTTTTGTATTATTTTTTTCATAGTCTTGCATATCAGTCGACTATGTTTGATTTTTCTGTAGGGGGACATGCCCGACCGAATGCTTCGTTGACAGAGCGGCGCAGCGAAATTGGCCGGTGGCCAGCGCGAGCACAGCGGCTTGCAAGAATGGGCGTACAGTCAAATTTTCTGGGGCTAGGTCCGTTTTGGTCTCGGAATGGGCTCTCTGTTCCTCAGGCTTTTGTGTTGGCAGTTATTCTGGGCGCTCCTCGTGCACCTCAGCGCAATGAAGCCTCCAATGTGCTTCGCTTCTTCCGCAAGATTCCTTATGCCGGAACTCCAACCGTAGAACCTAAGGAAGGGTGCAGGGTTGGCGACAGGCATTGGTCTGCTCCGCGAAGTGATAGCGTCGGCCCCAGCACTCCCTACGAGCGGCCTACCGTAGGCACACTGTTTCACCAGATATTGGCCTGACAACGGGTGCCCAACGAGAATGTCGTATCTCCCGAGAGGTCCGCAGAGCCCTGGGGTACCTTGCGAAGCGCAGAGTCGACGAAGCATGTACCTCCAGATTTTTTATATTACAATTACCTATGTTTCTTATCGCGGGTTGTCTTATCGCGCGTGCTTGCAGCCACACTCGTCTGGTCCTTGGCCTCCTGGAAGTCCGTGGCGCCACTGCAGGCTCTGAGCTCCGACGAGGGCGTGTCCAGCGCGCGCTGGAGTTCGTGCGTCTGCGTCTCGAGCTTCACGAGCTTGGCCTCCAGCTCTGGCGTCCAGTCGACCCTGCGCTCACTCCTCTTCTGCTCCCGGCCTTGCCTGCCCTGCACGACAGTTCGGCGACGAGCTGGGCCTCGGGGTGGGCACTGCGCATGGTTCGGCCACGTGCAGAAAGGGGGTAGGAGGAGGGGAGGGGGGAAGGGCGTCTCAGAAGCAGCCCTTCTTCTCACAGGGCGCGGGCCTTGTCTACAGGTTCAAGGCCCGCTCCTTCTAAGAAGCATGCTCCTTCTAAGAAGCCTTCCCTGCCCCCCCCCCTCTTGCGCGCCGCCGCCAAATGCGGGCGCGCGGCCGCCCGCCGCCAGCAGGGGCGGAGCGCGGCTCCGCCCGCACCCCCTGGCGCACGTCGGCGCCCCCGCCCCGGGCGCCCTCGAGCCCCCCCCCCCGGGGGCGCCCGCGGCCTCCTCCCTTGGGCGTGGCCCCCCTGGGCTGCTCGGCGGCCTCGCCCCCGTCGCGGCCCGGCGCCGCGCACCGCCGCTGTGGGGAAGCCCCCGGGAGCGACGCCACCGCTCCGCGGAGCGCTCCCTTTGGGCGCGGTCTCGGCCAGGGTCTTGTCATCGCTCGGACATGTGCATTTTTCCTTCGGCGAGTACCATCGAGGAGCATCCTTGATCATTTGGCGCAAAAGCCACGCACGAAACCGAACAACAACACAGGGAATGGACGTCCGAGCGATGGCCAGGCTCCCAGGGCGCGGCCTCGGCCGCGGCGCCGAAGGGCGGGCCGCCCGAGGCAGAAGGCGCGGCATATTATAGGCATCGGCTGCCGGAGGTCCGCGCGGAGGCCTCTGGGGTCGGCGCTGGGCCCCCCTGCCTGGCGCGCGGGAGCGCGCCAGGGAGGGGTGCCGGTGGCGCCGTCGGGGGGCTCCAGCATCGGTTCCCGTGGCGGCAGCATACCAGAGGCGCCGCCAGGGGCCTCCAGTGGCGGCATTCGAACGCGCCCGTTTCGGGATTGCAGCGGGGGGGGGCTGGGGGATTTAGGGGGGACTTCGCATGGGAGCGAAGCCAGGCCTTCCGTCTGGCTGCCCCAGTTCGTAGGAGGAGGAGGGGGGGAGGATGACGGGAGGATTCCACGCAGGTCGGTTACGACTACGTCTGTCTAAGAGTGCCTACTCGTGAGAGAGCGTGGAAGTGTGTTTGCAAGTGACCGCCTCGGGCAACTAGCTAGCATGGCCCGGTTTTCTCTTCCTCCAGGCAACCTGCCGGATCAGTTAGATTATAATGTCAATAACAGAAGTTTACAATCGTCTTGGGTTGACAGTGTACCGGAGAATAGCGCCCAACTTGTATCCAATAGAGCCCAGTGGCGCCGACTAGCGGGTAAATAGCGCCCAACAGCGACCAGTAGCGCCGAAGGCGCCCAATTGGGCGCGCTATTGGGCGCCATGGGGACGACCAAATGAAATCAAACTTCAGCCTTCCGAATGCACTGGCGTAAGCTAGTGTTTGGTAATCGATGAGTGGACGCTGCTTTTGCGTCGACTTCGCGCCGATAAGCATGGACTAACGTCGATTAGCGTCGATTCGCAAGAGCCAGGAGGCTTACACCGGTTGCCATTGATTGTTGTTTGGCCAGTCTCTCCCTCTCTCTATCCGCACCTGCCTCAGAGCGCAGCGGAGGGCAGCCCGGGCAGGGCAGCACCTGGAGCCGCGCGATTCCTCGGCGCGCCGCTCTTCTTCCAGCTGCTGCCTTCTCTCGCAGGTGGTGTCCCTCGGGAACTGGAGCATATACATTGCCAGTGGCGGCCTGTTGTTCAATCCTGAGGGTCGGGGGCGACGTCGGGGGTGGTGCTGTGTATGCTTGTTTGCTCCGCTTCCTGGGGTAGGAACGAAACATGTATACACCAGGACCCCGTATACGCCCGGATGCAAACTTCAGTGAAGGGCTGGAGCAAGCGTCGGTGTATAGAGCTCGGTTCCCTAGTCTCGGAGTGGTCGGCTGGCGCGCGTGCCACGGAGGGCGCCCGGGTCCTCGTTTTGTTGTGTTCCACCCTCTGGCGTGCAACGGTCGTCACCTGGGCCCCCACCCCTGCCCCCCGGTAGCGGCAAGGAGCGTGCACAGAGGTCTCTCGGCAGCGGGCGAGGGGGGGAAGTGAGACGGAGAAGGCCTTTTCAGAAGGCGGCGGGGAATCTCAGAAGCCCTCGCGCCTTCTGGGAAGCTTTCTGTGTCTTCGGGGAAGGTTCAGAACATGTCTCAGAAGGCCGGGGGGCTTCCGAACCTTCTGAGAAGGCCTTCTCCTTCTCACTTCCCCCCTCGTTCGCCGCCGAATGATGGAGCAGTTCAGAGGGGCGAGGAACGGCATAACATCAACGTTTCCGCCATCGTGGCCGCCTGCCCCCCTTGGCGGCTGAAATTTTAGACTCCGACGTGGCACCGTAGGTTAGGTGTTCGATTATGGACCCTCGGTTGATCGCAGCCATCAAATTTTCGCGCCGAAGACCGCTGGACACCGCCCAAGACCGCCTGAAACCGCCGAAGACCGTCAGAAGACCGTCAGAAGACCGCCGAAGACCGCTCGAAGACCGCGGAAGCCCGCCGATGACGGCCCAGGGTCCATGGTCGAGCGCGTAGCCGTAGGGGTAAAACTTTCAGCCGCCCGAGGAGGGCGCGCGTCTACGACGGCGGCAACGTTTATGTTATACCGCATCTGCGCCCGCTAAAAGTAATGGGTCTGGCGCAGAGGGGGATGGGCGGCGAGAGGTGGCATCGGTCGTCAGTTGTCTGCTCTTTTGCGTGCACGGGTGCGCAACTCTTGCGGGCAGGGGGAGGGCGCGGTTTGTTGCACCCTAGGTCTCCCAGATGGGGTCGGAGCAGATGGGGTCGGAGAAGCGCGCCGCATCGCCGCTGCATCGGCGATGCGGCTCGATGCGGAGCTCGATGCGGAGCCCGCTTTGCTTCACGTCGACGGCGCCGATGCATCGCCGACGTCGACGACGCATCGCCGTTGTATCGCCGATGCATCGCCGATGCTTCGGCGGTGCGGCGCGATCCTCCGACTCCATTTACCCCGACCCCATCTAGGAGGCCTCTTGCGCGTGAGGGCGGACAGTGTGCACAGGTGCATTCGCGCGCGACTGCCGCAGCTGGCGCGCGAGCTCTCTTGCGTCCGGGCGCGGGCTCTTGCGCAAGTGCCACTGTACCCTCTCCCTCCGCGGACCCCCCCTGCACCGGACCCACTGCTCCAGCTTGCACGTGGGGGGAGGGCCTGGACCCCCCCCCCCCACATGCTGGCGCCCGCGTGCACGCTTTGGCGGCCGCGGTGCGCCCCCGCCCCGACGTGGCCCACCAGGGCGCCCAAGCGTTACCGTTGGTCAGGGCCCCCCCCCCCGCCCCCCTCGGGCAGCGACTGTTGCCTGACAGCACTGGCAAATACAGTCTCTCGGAGGAGTTCGTCTGGTCAGCGCCTCCTCCCTGGCGGAAGCCAGCAGCCAGCAGCCAGCAGAGGATCCCCGGAGGACGGTGGAAGCGGAGGGCGGTGACAGAGTCGTGCAGGGGGGGCGGAGAGATACGCACCGGTACTGATGCTCGTCCTGGAGATCCCTCGTTGCCCAGGCCGGATTCTCTTCGAAAGTCAGGTCAGAACGCACATTGGAAGAGGTCCAGGCAATAGCGGTAATTATGGGTACTTTTTCGTTTCCCTCATCGTACGTCTGCCTTGGAGAATCGGGGAAACGCACACATGGATTAGCTCGCGTGGATCAGCGACGGGCCCTGCTTCTGTGCAGAAGTCGGCCAGCGCCGTCGCCAAATGGGGCGGCATTGGCTTCACCTGCGCCTCACATACCAGATATCCTGACCTTCTGAGCCTTCTGAGCCGGAGGATTTCCGAGCCTTCTGAGAAGGCCCGCCCCTTCTCAAGTCCCCCCCTCTCTCGCCGCCAACAAACGGCTTGGAACAAGTGGTCCCCATATTTCTGGCCTGCCTCCCCAGGACCTCATGAGAACGTTTTGGGGTGAGCCCTGGGGCATGATGCAGCCCGGCTTAGGGTGGTCTAGGGCCGTCCTGGAACCACGCCCCGGGCTGTGGGAGCCCTGGGAAGCAACACGCACGGGTCTGGACTTCGACACGAGTCCCCAACACCCCTCGTCGTGAAGACACCGACGGACTTTTTTGGTGCTTCTTGCCTCTGGAGGGCCTGGCCGAGCCCTGACCGTCAAAGCAACGGCGTGCTCAGGATGACGCGCTTGGCCTGCGGGAGGGAGCGAGACCTCTGGGGGTCCATGCTGTGAGCGATCACGACGTCGGAGGCCTGGGCCTGCGAGTGGGGGAGGGCTGCCCCGCCAGTAGAAGGCACAGCAGCGCCACCAGGCTGCGCACATGAGTCACAATACTTGTTCCCCCCCCCCCCCCCCGTCAGGCGCCTCGCACCTCTCTCTGCCGGGTCGCTTCGTGGGCCCTGTCCTCTCCCACGCCGGCCTTCCAGGAGCGCACGAGGAGGGCGGGGGTGGCAGCGAGGAGGCACGCGAGGAGGACGATAGAGAGGGAGGCGGAAGTCGGGGGGCGAGACGGAGGAATCGTGGGGCCGGGAGCATGGAGAATCAGTGATGAGGGAGGCGCAGAGGAGGGGGAGAAGGAGGAGGAGGAGGAGGAGGAGGAGGAGGAAGAGGAGGAGGAGGAGGAGGAGAAGGAGGAGGAGGGAGGGGGAAGAAGAGGAGGAGGAGGAGGAGGAAGAGGAGGAGGAGAACGAGGAGGAGGAGGAGGAGGAAAACGGGGAGGAGGAAGAGGAGGAGGAAGAGGAGGAGGAGGAGGAGGAGGGAGGGGTAGGAGGGGGAGAAGGCGAAGAGGAGGGCATGGACGAGGAAGGACGAGGGAGATTGAGGAGGGAGGCGGAGGAGGAGGACGGTCATGAGGAGGCGGAGGAGCAAGAGAAGGAGGAGGGCGAGGAATCACATATGTAGTCACCGCCTCTGGCGCGTCCGTGTTTCATGTCTGGAGTCGCCGTCATCTCGTCATTGCCTTCCTCGGCGTAGCCTGCCCATGTAGCGTTTTTGTTCATGCTGCTTCTCCCCCAATACTCCTCGTCCTCCTCGTCCTCCTCCTGTGCTTTCTTGTTTGTGCTCTGATTCCTCCTTCTCCTCCTCCTCTTCTTTCTCCTCTCCTCCTCCTCGTCCTCCTCCTAGTCCACCTCCACGAGGAGGCACATGCAGGTTCTACTGCATCAGCGTGATTGTTTGTTCAGCTGTCCTCAATGTAGGGACCAGATATCGCATGATTTTACTTGTCCGCGGCTCCGCCCCACGCCGCCCTCAGCTGGACGCGGCTCGTCGTTCCATCGGACCCTCTCTGCTGGCTTGGCCTTGGGAGCGTGGGCGAGAACGGCACGCCTGACTGCGAGATCTCTCGTCCCCAGGCCGTCAAAGCAGCAGCGCTCGCATGTCACATCCTTCACACATCTGCAGGTGCTGTCCCTGTAGACGGCTTCCACACGCCCAAATCTGCCACGCGGGCCGCATGTGCCGCACGGCTGGCGCTCCGAGCGTCGGTGGCATCAGGACTCGCCTTCAGGCCACGGTGGCTCTCCCTCCTCCTCCTCCTCCTCCTCTTCCTCCTCCTCCTCCTCCTCCTCCTCCTCCTCCTCCTTCTCTTCATCCTCATCCAAATCCTCACCCTCTTCTTCAATCCTTTCCCCTCTGTTCTTGTCGTCGTGGCCCTCTTCCCGTCAATCCCCCTGCGACTCCTCTCTCCCTGCCTGCACGTGCGCCACCAGTGGCAGAGGCTCCGCAGCGGACGACCTGTGACCGAAGTGGGCACCGACGCGCGTCCACGACGAGCCTGCCCCCCCCCCCCCGCACCACGCAGGCAGATCCGGTCCACCCCCCAGCTGGCCACGTCCCTCCTCCTCCCCCTCCTCCTCCTCGTCCCCCTCCTCCTCCTCCTCCTCCTCCTCCTCCCGATCCCGCAGGCCGAGCGAGCGCGCGTCGCCTTCCGCGTGAGAGAGAGTCCCCGCCTACGGCTGCTTCCGGGCCTGCAGTCCGAGCCTCCGGCGGCCGTGCGGGACGCTGCGGGCACCGCGCTCCCCGGCGAGAGGCGCAGCTGCTGGAGAGCGCCCCGAGGCTGGAAGACCGTCTTTGGTCGGGCGAAAGGGGGGGTTTGGGAAAGGGGGGGCTACGAAATCTGCTGCATGTAGCTGGTTTCGGCCCCACCGAGGGGCCCATTCCTCGATACATAGCCGCCTCCGGCGCCGGGAGGCGCCGGGAAAATCAGCTACGTGAGCTGATTCTCAAACCCCCCCTTTGCTACCCCCCCCTTTCACCCGACCCGACCGTCGCGAGTCTTCGGACACGCGTGGCAACCTCGGACCTCGAGCCTGTCGCCCCACCCCCGTCGTCCCCCGCGCGAGGCATCATAGTCATGGACTTCCCGTCCCCGGCCCTGTGCGGGCTGGTGCTCCGACGGAACGGTCAGGGCCTGGACCCCTGCCGTGCCGTGCGGCAAGACGCCGTCGACAGGCCGCGGGGGGCGCCCTCAGAAGTGGCCGGAGGGGGGAGGAGGAGAAGGAACAGCGGGAGGAGTTGGATGAGGAGGAGGAGGAGGAGGAGGAGGAGGAGGAGGAGGAAGAGGAGTACGAGGAGGGGGGAGAGGAGGAGGAGGAGGAGGAGGAGGAGGAGGAGGAGGAGGAGGAGGAGGAGGAGGAATGGACCGTAGCCATTTTGGCTCAAGAGACGCCAGGCTCGGGTTTTCTTGCCACCCTGCAAGGCCCAAGCCCTCCTTCGGTGCCATCACAACTTTCCTGTTTTTAGATGTTTAGCTCGCGCCAAGGAAGCGGTATGGTGGGTCGTCCCCAACAACCGTGGGATTCCGGTTGCGGGAGATGTGTCACCCACAAAACGCTCGGGATGTATATGCGGCAACCGCCGGTCGTGATCGTCCAGAGAGCAGACGTCGCCGCAATGCTCGTGCCGATCGCGTTCCCACCGTCAGCTTTGCCGCCCCGATACTCAGAAGAACGTCGAGAGAAAGGGCCATAATATCAAGCAGCGCATTGGTCGCAACATCCCCGTGACTGGATCCGAAGCCCCGTGATGCATGTGGCACAATGGCCACGACGCGACCTGGAACGAGACGCAGGCCACCAAATAACACAATGAACGCAACAACAGGTGACCCTTCGACATTGGCCGATGGGCGGGGGAGAAGGCGACACCCTCCTGAAAGAAGTTGCGTGCCTAAAGTTCACGATGGGGACCACAATCAGGTTCACCGATAACCTCGCGGAGTTGAACCACAGTAACTTCTTAAATCGCACCAACGCATTGGCAAGCAATCTGAAGCAGGTACGAAATGAGGCAGGATGTGATGTGGTTTTATGGAACAGGTCCATTGAGGAATGGGGGGAGGCTTGGGCGACTACCTGGTTGGAGGTGATATGCATAAAGAACCACGCGCGTATGCAGCAGGTGCCCACCCTGAAGATGGCTAGTTCGGAGGAGTGCAGCCTCCGCCAGCATCGATGCCAGTTCCTCCACCTGCCAGTGCATGGCCCACAGTCGGTCAAGCTTTAGCACGTGCATCAGAATCACAGGCCGCAAGAGCAGCCAAAGCGTTCCCACCGCAGCCATCACCGCCGCCAGCCGCAGACAAGGACGCACAAGTTGATCAGGCGGAACAGATGCTGGAAATGAGGATGGGGAGACAGCAGGTTGCCGACGCAGATGAGTGTCATAACTGGGGCAATCCAGGAGCCAAGCGCTGATATGGCATCGCATGTGGGGCTTCGTGAGGGCAGGAGCTTTGGAAGAAATGCTCAGAATGAACAGGAGACAACGACGGCACCGACCTCAGGTCCATCAGCAGCCGCACCGCGGACACCGATAGGAGGCACAGCGGCGCCAATACCTCCAAGTCGCCCAGCTTCTAGGAGTAGATCACCCATCCCGACGGAGCAGCCGCGCCCGTTCAGCCAGCCGCAGGTGATCGCGCCCAGCCCCGCCCAGCCCGCCCTTCTCCCCGACGGGGGTCGTCGAGGGCGGATGCGGGAGACGAGCCAAGCAAGGAAGATATTCCAGGCCCCCGCTTGCGAGCCAGACCCAGCCGAGCACGCCTTCCCGGGAGGGCCCCATGTTGCCCCGCCCGGGACCCATGGTACCCCAGGGGGAGAAGGAAGAAAGTGGTCGAAACCCACGTCAGAAACCGCCGAGGCGGGAGGACGACCAGGAGTAGTGTCGCGTGTGGGGGTAGCGCGATCAAGTTTATTCAGCCCCTTTCCCTTTGGCTGAGCCACGCGAAGAGACCCCCTGCCGTTCGCTCCTTTGCGAACCTGAGATCGCGTTTGGAATCCCACCGGAGGTCCGATGTTTCGATGAGTTTAGAGCGTTCATCTTCTCCCGCACACGGAAACACTCAACAGGATTTGTTGTCCCAGGGGGCGCTAGTCTTTCAGCGGGGATCCGTTGAAGTCGACGGGCGCCCTCTCATGAGGGAGGGGGTTGGCAGGCGGAGGATAGGGGGTGTTGGTCATCCCGATGGTGCTGGTCATGCTTCCTCGGGCAATACTGCGGATGCTGGAGCGACGCCGGCAACTGCCCCTGACGCGCCCCCCCCGACCTCTGGCGCCCCTTCTAGCGGGGGCCGGCCGCGCTGGAAATGCTCGGCCGCGCCCCGGCAATGGGTTGGGTCCTGAACCGTTTCGGGGGGCTTCTTGCAGAGGCTTCCAGATTCTCCTCTTGCGCCATCATCGGGATCCCCCCTGGTGCGAGGTAATTAATTGATTTCGCGGAATGGGTCGATGATTTGGGGCACCGGCGCTTGGGCCTGGGTCGGGCCGCGGTTCGCCCGCGCCATGATTCTGCTGGGCGCTCGTTCCAGGGGCCATGGGCGGCGTCTTTCCCGGGTGGTTATCTCGCGCCTGGCGCCCGAGCTGGGCTCGCGAGCGCCGGCGAGGAGCGCGCGGGCGCCTCGCGGGCTCTCCGCGCGATCGTCGCGGGCGCGGCTCCCAGGCCGCCGTCTTCGCCGACATTTCGGGCGCCGCCCGGAGCTTGCTGGGGTCGTCGGCAGTGGCGAACTCAACAATCACTGTTCGGACGACGCAGATATTGCACGATATCGCCAGCGCTGCAGCATCTAGACGACGGCCCGACCATCCGCCCCCCCACGCCCCTTTGGCGAGGCGCGGGAAGGGCCGCGAAGGACAGCCGTGAAATGCATTGGCGGATCATTTGGCGGGCGCAGAAGTCGCCGGGACCTGGGGGCCGCGCTTCCCCCCCCCCCAACTTGGACCGAGGCCATCGAATATTCAATGTAGCGGGGGCAGCGAACGAGAATGGCTCGCCCTATCCAACGCCGGCGCAGGGGGCCCCTGCCCAGCATTGGCGGGGGAAGTTTGAGCCCCGATCACTTCGCGCGACGCAGGGAATTTCCAACGCAGGCCACAGTTCAGAGCCACGAAAGCCAATCATGCGATCTCTTGAACGGCCGTCCTATCTAATGTCGAGAGCGCGGCCATGGCAAAGCGCAAAGCCGCGAAGGGCAAGCTGCGACTCGCTCGGGATGCCGCCGTCAAGGCGCAGCTCGAAAGGAGGATCGACCTGGTCTGAGCAGGCATTCAGGGAGCCCGCAGCCCAAGAGGGTCGCACGCCTCGGGCGCATTTCGCGTTATCTCTTCTGGCGCCACTACGCATGAGTTTGGTTGCGATCTACGGAGCAGCGCGCGCGTTGCACGCGGGGCCGCAGGACCCCCACCCCCCCCGCACTGCAATTTTTAGCGAGCTACATTTGCGCGCCATAGCCGCCGATTGCCGCTGGCGGTTGGAGGCTGCGAGCGCGCCTGGGCTCAGTGTGAATGTCCGAGCTGGGCGCGCCCTCGCTCGGGGCTCGATGCCTCCGAGCGGGGTGCCCTCCGGGGTCCCATGAGTGGGCGCCCCCGCGCTTGGGGCGCTGATTTCTTGCGTCGCGGGCGCGAAATGGGAGACTTGAGAATATCCCCCCCGAAGTTGTCGGCTCTGCTGGGCCGTCTCAACAACGGGGCGCGGGCGGAGAGGCCTTCCGCGAGTTCGCCCAGGAACGTCGCATGCCTCTCCCCAGCGCCTTCCACAATACGCCTCCCTGGCGAGGGCCTCCATATTCGCATTCTGTCGTCATAGTATATTACGATATGCGATACTATGATATTTGATAGAAAGGTGATTGTTGTTCCTGTTATGATATGATTGAATATGCTTTTCTTTATAGTAGGGCCATTCGCGTCGCGATCCGCCCGCGACCCACCCCCCGCAACCGCCCGCGTCTCGCCGCGCGACCCGCCCGCGACCCACCCGCCGCAAACGCGAGTGAGTCGAGGGGGATGCCGACCCTTGCCAAGTCGCAAGCGCGTCAGCGTGCCTGCCCGCGCGGCCCCGCCCCCGGCGCCCCATTGGCAGGGCCCCGCCCGTCTCGCCCATAGGCCCCCGCACGTTCGAGGTCGCATGTCTGCCACGTCACGCGGCCCAGTCCACGAGGGTCTTTCCGGGGGTCTCCATCCGCGAGGTCCACGGGGCCCCGCGCATAGGGCAGGGCCCTTAAGACGCACGTGGGTTCGCACGCTGTTCAAACAAATCGCGCGAGCGTCTGGTATTATTATTCTGAGCTGACCTAACACGTCTGGCCCCTGGTAGCCCCCGGACGGTGCGGCAGTTTTTCCGCTTCTGGGGATTGCGAATATGTTGGTATTTTTGGTCTGATAATTCAAAACCCTTGAGGCTAAACCCTGAGGGTTCCTCCAATGGCCTCATGGCCCTTCCTGGAGGGCTTCAAACCCTCGGGGGTTCTCCTAGGGCCCTTCCTGGAAGGCCAGAACCTTCGGCCCCCTCCGAGGGCCCATCCTAGAATCGAACCCCCAGGGCCCCTCCTTGGGGGCCCATTTATTATGGTATATTACAACATATACCAGCATGCTATAGCAAACCGCATGGAGACATGACAAAGCGGGTTGCTACGTCGCGCGATCTGCCCGGCAAGCCCCCGCGCTCTTGCGAAGGACAAGCTGCGAACCAATGACCGAAAGCGAGTGCCCAGAGTTGGCGGCGGCGAAATATGCGAGCCGCGCCGGCATGGAACATGCGACGCTTACTAAGCGCAAGTGCTGCAGGCACCGCGCCTGCGTAGAACGCAGCAACCGCCCCGTCTTCACACGGGATCGGTTGGCCGGCGGCCGCGCTATCCGCGGCGGGCAAGGGCATAACCGACCCAGTCATATTAACGGGGGCCGTCCTCATCGGATCCACGGGCGGGCCTTTAGGGCCGGCCCCCCCCCCCCCGAAGTCCCCCCCCCAGGGGGGCGCCGTCGTACTTCGCGGCGGAACACTTGAGATCGCTTGGAACAAAAGCCTGCACGACGGGGGGTGGGAAAACGAAGCTCCGAACATGCATCTTCCCATCAGCAATTTCCCCAGTCTCTCCTCGAGCAGAAAATGGCGGGCAATTGCCCCGCCATTTTCTCCTCGGTCGCTAGCGGCCGCCCCGCTTCGTCGGTTGCAAGGGGGGCGGGGGAGCGGAGATGGGCGGGGGCGGGGGGGGGCGCGGCGCCCGACGGGGGCGCCCCCCCACACGCAGCGAGATACTCTACCTTGTCACATTCCGTCTTATGAAGGCCAAAGCCCCTGGCGCGCCCAATGTCCTCTGCCATCGGATCACCGCGGTCGCGCGCGTCGCGATCCGTTGCTGCTGGCAAGACCGGCTCTGCGTCGATTGAGAACTGGTGAACAGAAGAAACTCGTTACCACGCATCGCCTCGAACTGCTTCCATGTCTCAAATGCGTTGGCCACGGCCGCGCATGGCCGACGCCGCCCCCCACCTAACGCTGGCACTGCAGATCCTAACGCATCTCCTGTCAGCTATCGCCCAAGTAGATGATCAAAACTAAACAAGCAGATTCCCCCGCCCCTTTCAGCGCTTCCCTTAATGCCCCTCAGGGTCCCCGTCTCGCTGTCATCAAATCCAAAGTGGTCTCCGAGGCATGCGACTGCCGCGCCCTCGCAAGAGCGACCGCGCAGGCTTTGGCGGCAACTGTGGCGACGGGGCAACGAGCGGGGCCATGGTGGCCCGATCGGCGAAGGCGGCGCGCGCGCGGGGGCGACCGGAGCACCCCTAAGTCCACCGTTGATCGCGCCCACCTTCAGAGGGCCCCTGACGCATTCTGGGCCGAGGCGCTCGCGCGAGGCAGTGCGGCGGACGAGCGAAGCTTGCCGATTGAAGCGCGCGGCGACAGAGGCGCGGCCGACCGCGACAGCCACTCGATCTAGACAATGAAGCACGTCGGATGGCGGGGCGCGGCGCGCAAAACCACGCGCAAGCGAGGATGCAATCAGCGCGAAGTCTGAAGCCGCGGTTGGACTCTCAGGTCCAATGGCCGTCTCCACCGTGAAATCATGCGCTCTGTTGCTGACCCCCCTGGGTTTTGACCCCTGATCTTAGTTATTATACAACCATTCTGTCGCATTCTAACTTGGATTGAATGTATAACAAATTATACGATAGTATCCCATGTTCTCGATTCCACGCCATACTTCTACGATTATATCAAACTGCAACGATTTGATCAAAATCGTGAGATTAAGCTGTAATATAATCAAAGTGAGGAGACATAGCGGAATTACTGCGTCCCGTCTCGTCGTCTCGGCGGGCAGGTCGCGGCGCGGGTGCGTCAGCTCGTCCCTTGTGGGTCATCTCCTGTTGCTCTTCTCGCCTCCTCCTCCCACCCCCGCCGATGCCCCCCCAGACCTCCTCCCCCCATCATCCTTCAACGCGCCCGGCATTGTGCGTGTTATGATACGGTGAGAGAGTATATTGGGAGATGAAATTAACGTTGCAATCGTGGCATGATGCGCGCAGCGCAATTCTCAGCCGCGTTTTTGACTGCTTGCCGACTGCGAGAACATCATTACCGAATTCACTTTTTGGTGCTTCAAGAGCTTCGAAACGGCTTGCTCGCTCGAGATTCAAATCGCAGTACGGGCTCGCAACCAATGGATTTCTTCGGACTTTGAATCCATCACATAATACTGCTATCGAATGGGATAGCGCCCCCGCGCGGGGAACCAGGGGGGTATTTTTCCAGCGGCCCGAGCTCAGGGGGTCAAATTCTTCCGGCGGCGAGGGTGCATCGAGCGGGGCCGGGAAGTTAAATTATTCCGCGTAGCTGTGTTCTTCATTGCTAACCAGGCTCAGGGGGTCAAAATCTCCTGGAGATTTGGCCCCGACACCCCGCCTCCATCGCCTGTCCGTGAGACCTATTTCCGTTTGATTTCGCCGCCGCGCTCGAATCGACCGCTGGGCAACTGGCGCGCGACCTGCCCGATGAAAACGACGCGCGGGACGAAACTTTCGACCCCGTGGATATCCCGCTCAGCGCGATCCAGGGGGCCAGCGCGCGGTTGGCCCAAGGGCCGCGGTCTCACAACAGAGAACATCGATCGCCCACAGAGTTTTGCCTTATTGAGGGGCGCTCGGAGAGGTTCGTTTTGGGCCGTCGAAGGATTTGGCGGACATGTTGCACCGAGGACTGGCTCGAGACCATGCCTGCGATCGCGACTGAGTGAACCAGTTGGTTCTTTGCGAACGCGCAGCAAGACGTTGAGAATGAGGCTGCGCCCCAGGGGCCAGAGTGGAAAACCACTGCGGGCGCCCAGCTTCTCTCGCAGGGCGACTTTGCTGTCGAACGCATTCGTTTTGTCTCGTCTGTTGATGATCTCGCCCCCTTCGTCGCCGCTCCAAGTGCAGGAGGGTCGGTTGCGCGGGCCCCCCTTCTGTTTGCACTGCGTGCACGTTGCTCGCCAGGCGCCGACTGGAACCAACCCCCTCCAATTAACAGTGGGAAGCCGACCCCGGCCCCCAGTACTACGGATGTTACATGTCAGCGCTTTGCATGTATGGCGAACGGGCGTGCGTGTAAGCGCCCTGCCGGCGAGGCCGCTGACAGCTGCCGCGGGGGGGGGGGGCCCGCGCGCGCGGCGACGTCCAGGGGCCACTCGACGCGGCCCCGCCCGCGCCGGCGTTCCCAGGGCCGCGCGTGCCACGGCCGCGGCGCGCAGGCTGAGGTGACGCTGGCGCTGTCCCTCGCACGGCAGTGCCGCTGGCCCAGCCGAGGGCCCCCGCCCCCGCCTCCGTCGCCCCCTCGCAAGCCGCCGACGGAAATGTAGATCGGGAGCGTTTCTCTTGAGGCAACCGTTCCAATATCACGTTGTTTTGGCGCTCATACAAACGCATTCTTAAACCAACTAAGCTTTTGGGTGCTTTCCCGCGCGAGACGTTTCGCTTCGGAGACGTTTAGATCGTTTTTTTCCAAGCCATCCTGCCGTGTTGGGTCCTCGTTTTGAAGAGACAGCGCTTCGCGTTCACTCCTTCCTTCCTTCCTTCCTCCCGCTGCCCCCTCCCTCGTCGCCGCGCCCATTTCAGCGCACCCCTCACGCGTTTCGTGGCTCCATAGGGAGCTCCACCGAAGGCCCCAGTGGCTGCGTTCGCATGGCGGCGCCGCACCCATGTCGGCACACCCCTCACACGTTTCGTGGCCCCCATGGGGAGCTCCACCGAAGGCCCCAGCGGCTGCGTTCGCATGGCGGCGCCGCACCCATTTCGGCACACCCCTCACACGTTTCGTGGCCCCATAGGGAGCTCCACCGAAGGCCCCAGTGGCTGCGTTCGCATGGCGGCGCCGCACCCATTTCGGCACACCCCTCACACGCTTCGTGGCCCCATAGGGAGCTCCACCGAAGGCCCCAGTGGCTGCGTTGGCATGGGCACACCCCTCACGCGCTTCGTGGCCCCATAGGGAGCTCCACCGAAGGCCCCAGTGGCTGCGTTCGCATGGCGGCGCCGCACCCATTTCGGCACACCCCTCACACGTTCGTGGCCCCATAGGGAGCTCCACCGAAGGCCCCAGTGGCTGCGTTCGCACGGCGGCGCCGCCCCCATTTCGGCACACCCCTCACACGTTTCGTGGCCCCATAGGGAGCTCCACCGAAGGCCCCAGTGGCTGCCCGCATGCGGCCCGCCCCATTTCGGCACACCCCTCACACGTTTCGTGGCCCCATAGGGAGCTCCACCGAAGGCCCCAGTGGCTGCGTTGGCATGGCGGCGCCGCACCCATTTCGGCACACCCCTCACACGCTTCGTGGCCCCATAGGGAGCTCCACCGAAGGCCCCAGTGGCTGCGTTGGCATGGCGGCGCCGCGCCCATTTCGGCACACCCCTCACACGTTTCGTGGCCCCATGGGGAGCTCCACCGAAGGCCCCAGTGGCTGCGTTGGCATGGCGGCGCCGCACCCATTTCGGCACACCCTTCACACGTTTCGAGGCCCCATAGGGAGCTCCACCGAAGGCCCCAGTGGCTGCGTTCGCATGGCGTCGCCGCGCCCATGTCGGCACCCCCCTCACACGCTTCGTGGCCCCATAGGGAGCTCCACCGAAGGCCCCAGTGCTACCGCCCTCATGCGTCCCGTACGCCCAGGACAGCGTTTCGTGGCACGCCTTTCGTGGCCCCATGAGGAGCCCATCCGAAAGCGGCACCCACAAAGCGTTATTCACAATTGCATATGGTTGGGTCCTTCGCCAGGATATTTTTTTGTTAATAGTTCATATAAACTTTGCGCGCCTGGTGCCTGGATTCAGTTTTCGGGGTGGATCTAAACTTTCCGATGCGCGCCCGTGCGCGGCGGGCCCCAGGCGCCGCCCCAGGCTCGTGCCGGCGCCGCTCAAGGCCGACGCGCCCTTTGGTTTTTGCCTTGGCACGAGCGCGCGAACATTCACAGTGACTTTGGGCATTGTTCAAACTCCAATGCGCATAGCAGCAGCGCGCGCGGCGTTGTCGTTGGCTGACCGTCGAGCTGTTTCCGCTTGCAGTTCGCGCGTCAGTTGACGGTCCCATTCGTCTAAAGTTCTTAATGTGGGGGGTCGGGGGTCGCCTTGCATGCGCTCATCCAAGGCAAAGGGTATGAGGCAAGGGTGCTCGGGCGTCGCGTCGCGATTCGTATGACATGGGAGTGCCGCGCATTACGCTCCCACTTTGCAAGTTTAGAGTTAGCGTGGCCAGGTCGCACAAACGCCTGGGGTTTATTCTGGCGGACGCTCGTAATGAGAGCGTGGGGTTGACCGCGCGCAGCGTCCAAGTGTCCCGAGTGAGGGCCGCTTGCAGACCCATCAACAAAATGTCAGGCCGTCGCTCTCCTTCAGCGTGGGCGTTCTAGTTCCACGCTAATGGAGCGAGCAACAACGCCTTGTGGCGAATGTTCATTGTGGCCAATCAAAGACGAATTCATGTTTTGGTTCGCGAGATCGCTGATTGGTGCGACTACAATTCCCCTGCTGCCAATTCCAAAGGTTCCCAAGATTCTCGCGACAATATCTCGGCCCTGGTGGACCGACTTCCCTTGGTAGACGCGACGCGCATCAACGGGCTGCGGTGCTTTGTGAGAATCTCGAATAAAGCGCCGCCTTTTTAAATGCAATTTCTGGATGACGCCCAGCTCTGTCTAGAGATGGTTGGGCGTTTGCTCTCTCGCGGGTTTTGATTGGTTTGGCACGTTTGCGGGCCCCTCCAACGTTCGGGGGGGCGGCGCTGTAGGCGAACGGGTCGCGTCAATATCTATGGATATCCTTCGTTTTCGCCCCCTGCTTGCGACCGCCATCGCAAAGGCCGGAGCACAGCGGACAGACCAGACCGACGCCGGCGCGTGCCGTAGGAGGAAGCGGTGGCCACCATAACGAGGGGCACGGCGATGCAGGAACACGCGACAGAGATTGAGCGCAAACGCGCGTACTACGAGCGCGGGCGGTCGTTTTTGTATCGCCCAGGCACTTGAAGTCTAATTGGGGAAAGGCCCATCCTCAGCGACGCGAGCCTGCTGACATGGCCGCTGGTACGGCCTGTGAAATATGTCGTTGGGATTTTCGATCCAATTGTCGTTTGTAAAAGCATCAAAAGAAGGCGAAACGCTTAGCCCAATCAAGATGCTTGTTGCTGACGTCAGATATTGCCAGGGCGAGGTCGTTGAGTCGCGCGAAATTCAGGAATTGGCCAGGCAGTCGAGCAGCGCCAAAGGCCTCGCAAATGATTTTGCAGATGTTCCTCCGAGGAGATCTATCGGCCCCCCCCGTGGACCTAGAGCGGCGCAGTGCGATCCCTGGATCGTGGTGCCTTTGGCCCCTGTTGCTGATCCTGCACCGCCCCCGCCTGCGGTCTTTGCGCCGTTTCCGCCGTCTTTTTGTTTTTCTTGGCGGCGGCGGGAAAAAGGGTTTTGCAATTCTGCATATAGAGAAGGTGATTGAGCACTGTGCGGGTAGTACCCACTCCCCCACTTGCGGCGACTCAACCAGACCCTCTGCTGCGGGGCACTGGTTGGGCCCAGTGGCCCAGGGGTGAGATGCTGCAGCCTTGGATGGCCCACCGTGCGAGGTACGGAACGCTGCTAGACAAAGCAGGGTTGAGGACGGGGGCCCCTGCCCGAGACCGCTCCGCTCTGTTGAGGCACCTCTGGCTTTGGCCCGCATCGCTTCCAGGGGGCGGGGTCAAGTTGACGCAAGCAATGGGCTCCTGAGGTGCCCCATTGAATGTTGGATCGGCGCGTGGGAAGTTGGACTCGCTGCGCGCACGCATCGCCCGGCAGAACCCCCTGCGCTCATGGAGCACCGGGCAGAACTCCTTGCGCTCAGGGAAGTCGGGTTCCCTGCGCTCCCTCGGCGGAACATGGAGAAAACATCCACTCTTGGCGGCGAGTCCCTGTCCGGAATAGATCGAAGGCGCAACCTTGAGTTCACTTTCGCCGCGTGGAGCAGTGCGAATTCGACCAGACGGCCAAGAAACCCACTGGGCTACTTGCTGTTCACACCCCCATCCATGTGCCGAGTTCTTCGGGAGTGGCCAAATCGGGGGAGGGTCGCCCATCCTGCCCACCGGCGTGTCCTGGAAGGGAGGCGGGCCCGCCGGGAATGGCGCACATCAAATGCCAAGACGTATCCTTCTCAGCCCCGCCGCTTTTTGCCTGAGTGTTTATTCGAATTCGGGGGCGCTTCTAAGTAGTTGCCTGGACCTTGCGCCCCCCCCCTGGAGTTGCATGACGATGTTTCCGTACGTTGTGCGGCTGGGCCCGTATTTCTGTTTTCAGTGCGGCCGGGATTCCGTTCGGGCACCACTCTCTTATCTTTGCCCTCGGATGGTCTGCGCGGCAACCCTATTTCTCGCAGTACCGATGCTCGGGAATGGTCCAAGAGTTTATGTAGTTGTTTGTATCCCGCAAGAGTTTGCGCAGCACCACAACTCTGGCCGATTCTTGAGGGGAGTTGGTTATGCTGTCGTGCGCGCGGCACGTCGCCTCGCATTAGCACAGGCCGTTTCTAAGATGTTTCACATGTGCACGCTGAAGTACCTGCGCGAAGGAGACAGTTCTGCTCAGATAAGTCTGGTGGATACTGGCCCCGTCCCCACCTACGGCCCCTGTTCATTTCCTGTCCCGGCGTGGCCCCCCCCAAGCGAAACTACGGCCGACCGTGATCCACATCGGCCTGATGGTGGAGGGTTTCATTCCTGACCGTGCCCTTCAAGGACTGGGCCATGTAAATCACCCAACCGTGAAGGGTTGTTTGGGCCTTTGTTGGGGGGCGGGGGGGTCTCCTGAAGTTGCACGTGGAGGACGCTCTGCTGCCGCGGTCGCTGCCTCTCTTGTTTCATTTTGCCATCGTTGCTCTGCTCTGGTTATGTGCGTTAACTCAGACTCTGTCCCTCAGGCCACGAAGGAATGAGGAGGAGGAGGAGAAGGAACAGCGGGAGGAGGAAGATGCGGAGGAGGAGGAGGAGGAGGGAAGGAGGAGAAGGAGGAGGAGGAGGCTAGAGGAGGAAGAGTACCGATACTATTACCATTGTCTCGTTGTCGCTTTTTTGGGGCGTCGTGGGAGGCCCTCGTCGCCACGGTTGGATTCGATGCACATTTTTGTTCATAACGTACCCTTGGAGAGGTCCGTGGGGTAGCGGCATTGGTATCTCGTGGTTTCCCCAGGGGCGGGGGGATGAGAAGGAGGAACAGGCGGGCGGCGGAGAAGAAGGAATAGTAGGAGGAGGAGGCGGGAACGAGGATGAGGACCAGCAGCAGGAGCCGGACGATGTGAGGACGATGGGATGAAAAAGCAAGAGGGACAAGGAGGAGTGCAGCAGAGTGGAGTGTAATCACATTGGCACGGGTCGATTTGGGGCGACAGGAAGTGTTTGGGGATAACCACATCCAGAGTGAAGCGACGACGGAACTGCGCAACGGGAAGGGACAAAAAGGGATCAACGGGGTAGTCAGGTTGTTCACTGTGTTGCCTCCATCTGTGCCGTGGCATCGTTGCGAGCATGCATGGTGAGCATGTGTGGGCCCATCTCGCATTTGCTGGGAATCAAATGTGTGCGCACTGCGGCATAATTGCCAAAACATCATCAAGTGTTGATCATTTGTCGATCCGAAAGTGGTGCCAGTGTTAATCAGCGTTTGGGCAATGTTCCGCCCGTCGTAGATGAAAGTCTCGTCCATCGTAAGGATATGGAAGCCAGGTGTCATCACAGCGACCTGTGGCCTCATTCTGGATTGTCTGCTAGGCTGTGGTGGATCAGTCAGAGTTGCAAATGCAAATAGGCGCTGGTTTGATGCATTGATGTGCGGTCTGAATTGGTCATTTTGGGACGTCTTACGCATTACACGGCTAGCATGTCCAGCGACACGCGCATGAATTGTGGAGCCATTTCCACACTCAATCATCCTCGTCGGCGGCAGGCCTGTTGACCAGGTACGCATGCGCCTCACGTGCAACTCTTGTTCTGAGTTTTGCATATTTGTACACACGACACAGACCACGACTGCACATATTGCATCTACGTCGCGTGCGGTGACTTATTTTTTTTTGGTTGGTCTCTTCGATTGCTTGTGTCTGTCCATTTAAACTTTTCATACATAGATATATATACACATGTATGTGTGTGTGTTCCCAGTCCACTCTTGCAGTAGTTGCTTGGGTAGCGACAGTGCTAGCGGGCGTGTGTTCAACTCCAGGTAGACCCGAGCGACCTCCCTTCTCCTTCCCCATGCCCCAGCCTTCTCCTAGCCCTGCAGGTAGCATTTTGTCTGCGTGCCGCATGCAGCGACTGCGCGACTGCTGACAGGGCTGTGGCTGTCGAGTACATCGACAATCTCCAGTGCGAGTTGATGTGCGCATCCGCGCGGGCCGACCATGCCGTCGAGAACGCGAGGGAGGACGGCGATGGAATTTGTTTCATTCATGCCGCTCTTCAGGGCAAGGAAGGAATTCCATTGTTGTGCACACGGTGTCATGTGGCAAGACCGTCTCGCGCTTAAACATGGTTTTACCCCACGGTTATTGGCCCTGAAGATCAATGCTCGATATGGACACTAGTTGGTCAATTGCCCTTGTCCGATCGAAGAAAGGTAAGCTCAGTTGTTCGCCCTTACCCTACCGACCAACATAACTCCTCGTCGCACTGAGCAGCGGCTGTGGCCGATTGAAGAAGTTAAGCAGGCAGTGTCTGGCTTCCAGGCCGGCTAATTTGGTACGAGCCATATCGTCTCTCGTTGGCGTTCCCATTGCCAAGAAATGGTCAGGTTGTTCACATCAACAGTTGGGCACGACACCAGCAACTCGAACATTGATGTTGCATGTTGGAGTCTTCCAGGTTTGGTGATTATCGTTTGTTGGGTTTCTGACATATGTCACTGACACGGCTTGTCCTTGCGCATACTCCCGAGACCGTCCTCCGCTTGTCCGCCGTTGTTGTGGCCAGCAGAGTGACCGGCCCCCCAGCCGTGCACACGTGAGCTGTCACATATGTCAGCGCCCACCCGAAAGCGGAAACTCCCGTGAGGCAAGAGTCCTTGTCGTTCTCTCGAGGGGCTCTGGGCGAGGAGGTGCGCGAGAGCAAGAGTCTACTGAGGAGGAGGAGGGTGGGGAAGGTGATGATGAGTGTCAGCAGAGCGAGCAGATGAAGGGATTGGTGGAGAGTGCGCTCAGGACACCCAGAGCCACGTACACCGCCTGGCGTATGTTTACTGCAGGCACGCCGGGGCTTCGCGGGGGCGAGACTTGGCACCACGGCAGGCATTAACCTCTAGAAGTCTTTAGTTTTGACCCACCCAGGAGGAAGAGATGAAGGGGGAGGAGGAGGAGGAGGAGGAGGAGGAGGAGGAGGAGGAGGAGGAGGAGGAGGAGGAGGAGGGGGAGACGAACGAGAAGGAGACGGAGAAGGTGGGAAAGGGAACCCTTGCACGGACGAGAAGAACAACCCATTCCACACGCCGGACGCCGGAAGGCTCGGCGGATTTAGTTTCCCACTGTTGCGGGTTTGTCTTTAAATATTCTTCCCGGTTATTACAGGCGAGGCCGAGGCACGCTCGAGACGTAGGAGGCCACGTGCGAACCCTACCTCACTACCCCACGGTGTCGAAGGGAGTTGGCAGGCTTCACTCCGCTCGGGAGGTCCCGGACGAAGTGAACCCCACCTCCCCCCTTAGAATTCGCGGGGTGGCGCAGTAGGCTTCGCACGTGGCCTGTCCTACGAAGCAGGCAGGCACCAGCGGTAGAGCGCGGCCTGCTCTCCAGGACCCGGGGGTTGCCCCTCCCGCGGGGGAGCGAAGATCCGGCCCGCTGCTGCGAGTGCGCAGGCGTCCTCGGAAGCCATTCGGCTACACGCAAGGGTGACCTCTCGCCGGAGCGACCTTTTAGTGTGGGCCCATCGGGCTCCCCCGATCGCCTGCGATAGTCGCGGCTTGCGCGTTCGTGTTTGGCCCCCCCCCGCGGCAAAAACCGGCCGCGCACCAGAGTTCGGTCTTACCCAAAAGGTCCCTCGCGCGTGGGGCCGAGCGCCACGAGCGGCACGTGAGGCGTGCAGGTGTGCGCGATCGCGGCCGGGCATGCGCTTCTTTCAAGGATCCAGGCCAACCCCCAGGGGGCGCGAAGATGACCGCGCGCCGCGGTCTGAGTCTGACCGGTTGCTCACCAGCCTGGAACATATCCGTATCCCTATGCTGGGCACCTCCTCATTACGATCCCAATCTTAGGGATTCTCTTATTTTTTGAGGGCGAGTCCCTAAGATTGTCATCGCCTTTTGGCGTGTCAATCTTAGGGATAGGGATACATTCGAGGCTGGTAACCAGGGGCGCGAAGATGACCGCGCGCCGCGGTCTGAGTTGGACCGGTTGCCCCTCTCCAAGGGAGGCGACGAGTGGGCGCGGGAGCGCGCAGAGGTAGGCGCGCGTCGCGCACCGCGGGGCGCGGTAGGCGAAGCCGGGTTAGGCCCTATAGGGGGAGCAGATTCCGAGTCTGAGCTCTGCCTCGGGCGCGCGTCGCGCAGTGGGGCGGGCGTGGCCCGTCGCGCGTCGGCGGCGGCACCTGCCCTGGCGCCGGAGACGTTGGCGCCACGGGGGCAGTCATGCGCGTGTGTGGCTGCATGTGCTTAGCTTTCAGCGGAGGAGGTTCGCTCTCGCCCTGCAGATCAAAAAAAAGTGTGTGGCTGCCTGCGTCAGCCCCCATCCAGGCCACCCATCTGCTACGTCGTGTGGGATTCGGACAAGCGTGTCCAAGCGCAGCGCCTGCGGCGGTGCCGCCACCTCGGCGCTGGAGGAAAAGTGTGTGTGTGTGAGAGAGAGAGAGAGCGAGAGAGAGTGCGTTTGTGTCCTTGCCCCTTGCGGGTGTGCCACTGCAGCTGTCTGCCGGAGAAGCTGTCTGTCTGTCTCTCTCGCCCTTCTGTCATGTATGATGACTCTCTCGACCTCCTGCCCCTCCTCCTTTCCGTCTTCTGCCTCCACCCACCCCCCGCTTCTTCGTGCGCAGCGCTCCTTGTCTTCTCATCATCATCATCCCCCGTATCCCCGTTCTCTCTTCCTGCTTCGCTCCGCTCGAAGCCACCGGGAAGCTCCCGGGCCGCTTCTCCTGCGCTGGGCCATGGCGAGAGGGGCTCCCGCTGGAGCGAGCGCTGGGCTCCCCCTTGCAGCTCCTCCCTCGTCACGTTGCCTTTCCCGGTGGTTGCGCGGGAGGCTTGTGGTCGAGCACGCTGTGGCCGATGCCAGCATGAGCGCCACGGACGATATGCGGGCTCCCGCCCATCCTGCAGGTGTCTGGGCGCGGTGGGTCAGGGTTCCAGAAGCCAGGGCAGTACAGCCAGGACCTCGGAAATCACAGCCGGAGAGAAATGACAATGGAGAGGATTTCGACCCACGGGCCGTGGATTATGGCTGCAGTTTCTTCGGACGTACCCATGTCTTGGTTTGTCACCGTTCACCAACTGAATACGAGGCATGCCGCCAAGCCGCAGGAACACCCGGAGCGGCTTCAAACTCCCAATGCCATGGGGGTTCCGACAGGAAGCGAGAGAGCCCCCAAGGAGCACTGGGATGCAATATTGCCGCCAAGATTCCAGAGGAGCCTGGTGGGTGGAAGGCGTCTCTATGAGTTTCTCGCATTAGCCTCACTAGCGCTGTAGATTGGGTACTCTGTCCGGTGTACGCGAAGAGCGGGAAAGCGTTGCGCGCATGTCCGCCAAGGATCATCCCTCTCTCAGAACTGATGGAGCTTCACTTCGACCCTGGGAAGACCAACCGATGACTTCTGGCGCGGGCACGTGCTGGCTTCAGCGACTCTTCCTCCTCCTCCTCCTCCTCCTCCTCCTCCTCCTCCTCCTCGTCTTCCTCTTCATCGTCCTCGTCCTCCTGAGCGATCGCGACAGCGAGCCCGCCACCGTTCGGTCGGTCCCGCCGGCTCGCCCTCCCCCTCTGGCCCAGCTCTGCCAGCCAGGAGGGTGCCCTCACCAGTCCGCCCAGGCCCCACCGTCTTCCAGCCTCGCTTGCGCTGGGCCTCGACACCGGCGAAGCCGGGAGCGAACAAGCCGCCCGTTCTCTTCCCTCGGGCGGTCCTCCCGCTTCTGCGCGTCCCCCACCCCTCCTCCCCTTCTCTTCCCCATTCCGGACTGCTCTTCCCTGTGGCGCGCAACGGTCGTTATACCGGGGCGAGCCTGGACCCCCGCCACACGCTGGTGCTCAGTGCGCTCGCGCATACGATGGCGGTTGCAGCGCAACCCCGCCACGACGTGCCCCACCCCGCTCAAGCGTCACCGCTACCCGCCCCCCCCTCACATGGGAAACGACCGTTGCAGGGAATAAGAATCAATACTCCAACTCTCACAATAGTGAGGGCGGGGCCCCAAAAAGTGTCTGACGGCCCGTCTGGGACCCACTCCCCGAGAGCGGTGCAGCCGCACGAAAACGCAGACCACCCCAGAAGCATCGTCGTTGTCGTCGGCGTCGGCGTCGGCGTCGTCAACGCGGGGGTCGTCGTCGTGGCGGGCGTCGTGGTCGTCGGCGTCGTCGTCCTCGTTCTAAGTCTGCTCCTCCTCCTGCTCGTCTTGCTGCGGTTCCGCCTCCCTCGCCCTCCGTTGCTCTTCGTCGTTGGTCTTGGTGACGTGGCCACCCGAGAGTCGGGGGCGCTCCAGTGTGCTGTTTGCTCTCGAGACGGAGCTTGGAAAGCCAGCGACGGCGGGGATGTTGTGTCGAACGGTTGTGAGTGTGTGTGTGTGTGTGTGCGTGAGTGAGTGTGTGTGTGTGTTTGGAGGGTCGGTACGTTCGATGACGCTGATGGTGTTGCACAGTCCATGCCGAGGTCGTGCCTGCGCCGATCATTGAGCAGCCCCTATTTGTACTGTGCCCCAGTGTGTTCTCTGGCAGCTTCAATTCTCCGGCAGCTTCAATATAGCTGCCCCGACCCCAGTTCCCATCCTCATCCATCCGTTTTCCTGACAAATCATTCCTCCCTGTCACGTCCCCAGGCGTTTCGTACTTGCGATCTGGAAGCTTGAAGCGTGCAACAGTGCACGGCGGAAGAGTTGAATTTGGCTCTCGCCCCAGCGCCGCGCACATTCGTCTTGAGCATGTGCAGCAGTTGCGAGGGTAGAGCACCGGCGGTTCCAAGTGCGGCTTTCGCCTTGGTGCCGCGAACATTCGCTGATGGGCCTGTTTTCCACCACCGCCACCATACCTCAGAGAGGGGAAGGAGGTGGAGGATGAGGAGGAAAACGAGGAGGAGGAGGAGGAGGAGGAGGAGGAGGAGGAGGAGGACCCCCTCCCCCTCCTGCTTATGGTGGTGGTGGTGGTGGTGGAAAACAAAGCCCACCGTTCGTCCTCCGAGCGTGCAGCCGTTATACGGCTGGGCCCCGACCGTTGCAGCTCCGACGCCCGGCAGAGGGGCGGGCTCCTAAGAGCCAGCGCGCACCTGCCCGTGAAGAGGGACGGCCTGCGGCGGCCTCCCGGCGAGGGCCGGGCCGGAGGACACCACACGAGCAGCAGGAGGGGAAGGAAGGGAAGAATCGAGGAGGAGGATCGAGGAGGAGGATCGAGGAGGAGGATCGAGGAGGAGGATCGAGGAGGAGGGTCGAGGAGGATCGAGGGGGAGGATCGTCGGGGGGAGCGTCCTCGGGGCAGGGCCCCATGTCCGGAGCCGCCGAGGAGGGCGAGAGGCCACCGACCCCTTCCGGGGTCCCGAGCACGGGAGGCCGCAGGGAGGGCAAAACGCCGGGATGCGACAAAGAGAGAGCCTTCGGAGGCCCGAGGCCCCCGAGGACAGGATTCCTGCACGGCGTCGGTCCCCCCAGCAGTCTCAAAGCCCATCCCCCCAGACCTCCTCCTCCTCCTCCTCCTCCTCCTCCTTCTCCTCCTCCTCCTCCTCCTCCTCCTCCTCCGTCTCCTCCTCCTCCTCCTCAGAGCCTGCCTTCCTCCTCCCTCCTCCTCCTCCTCCTCCGTCTCCTCCTCCGTCTTCTCCCCTCCTCTCCTCCTCCTTCTCCTCCTCCTCCTCCTCCCCTCCTCCTCCTCCGTCTCCTCCTCCTCCTCCTCTCCTCCTCTCCTCTCCTCTCCGCTTCTCTTTCTCTCCTCCTCCTCCTCCTCCTCTCCTCCTCCTCATCCTCCTCCTCCCTCCTCCTCCTCTCCTCCTCCGCTCCTCTCCTCCTCCTCTGAGTCGTCTGTGGACGGCCCCCGGGGCCCAGCCAGGCCCCCCCCCGAGGCCGAGCGCCGCAGACGTTTGCCGGGCCTCCCGAGATTGAGACTGCGGACAAAAGCCTCTTGTCACGTTTCTGCTCGCTGCCCGAGCGGCTCTCTGGCCCAATC